>QJPP01004602.1:0-98959 GCA_003996215.1 Jaltomata sinuosa
AGAGGAGGAACGCGACCAAGACATGGCGCAGCTAAAAACGCAGTTGGATCTCTTGACAAGGCACTTGACGTCAGGAAGTATAGAGAAGGTACAAGCTGTGGGTTCCCAAGGTATAGAGACTGAGGAAGCAAATTACTTGGGGGGTTTCCAGGCCAATGGCCAGGGAAACCAAGGTCGGAACTACCAGAGAGACAACCACTATGAGAAAGATGGTTACAGAGATCGCGACCAGGGAAATTGGAGGCCAAACACTGATAGAGGTGGGTTGTATGTACCACCTGGTAACCGGGACAGAGCCAACACTGAGACAGGGATAGCCAAGCTAGAGAGCATGATGGCAAAGATGCTACTGAAGGTGGAATCGACTGACTCTGGGGTGAAGGAGATGCGGACTGAATTATCAACATTGAGTCAAGTAGTGGAGTCACACTCAACCGCGATCAAGCAACTGGAGCAGCAAGTGGGTCACATCTCGGCATCTCTAAACCCAAGGAAAACGGGTACCTTGCCGAGCGACACCACTCATCCGAGGAATGACGCAAGCTGTATGGCGATCATAACCAGAAGCGGTAGAACGTTACCGGAATCACATCCTGTAGTTCAAACTCAAGGTAATGTTGCGGATGTTGAAGAGGCAGTAGAGGAGGAAACTCCAAAGCCCGCGGAGAAATGCAAGGAAGCTGAAAAGCTTCCAACTATGATGTTTCGACACCCACCTCCTTTCCCCCAGCGGTTGAAGAAGAAAGCTGACGATGGTAAGTTCCTGAACTTCATGACCATGCTGAAACAGATTTCAATAAACATACCATTGGTGGAAGCGCTGGAACAAATGCCTGGGTATGCCAAGTTCATGAAGGACTTGATTACAAAGAAGAGGACGGTAAGTTTTGAGCCGGAAGACAACCTCCATCACTGCAGCGCTATTTCCTCTAGATCATTAGTGGAAAAGAAAGGAGATCCAGGTGCGTTCACTGTTCCATGTACTATCGGGAAGCTCAACTTCGGAAGAGCTATGTGTGATCTTGGTGCTAGTATCAATTTGATGCCGCTAGCAGTGTATGAAAATTTGGGTTTGGGAGCTCCTAAACCAACGTCCATGAGAGTGATGATGGCGGACCGTTCGGTAAAGCGACCCGTAGGGATATTGTCTGATGTGCTGGTCAAGATTGGTAAGCTTATATTCCTGGCCGACTTTGTGATCTTGGATTGCGAAGTGGATTTCGAAGTTCCCATAATCTTGGGACGACAATTGCTAGCCACAGCAAGAGCATTGGTTGACATGGAGAAAAATGAACTGACCTTCCGATTGAACAATGAAGTGGTCAAGTTCGATGTGTCTAAATTGATGAAGCAACCAAGTGAGATGAGGGTGGTCGCGGTCATCAATGCCAATTGAGGAACCTCCTGCGGATGTGCACCTTGAGGAGAAGAGTTTGGTCGAGACTCTAGCTGTTGTAAGAAGTATGGTGCGAGAGCGTAAACATGTAGAGGAAGGCGGTGAAATTAAATCTAGAAAACGAAAACACCGCAAGAGAATCTACAAAGAAAGAGCAAAGAAGTTGTCGCGACTAGCGATGGAGCCCAAAGAGAAAGCTGGAACGCCACACTCCATCGAGTTCTCTTGTTTTGGAGACCCTGGCGGTCTCCAACATCATTCCGGAATTTAAGTCATATCGACTTCACAGGTATTCCTTTATTCTCACAGTTTTTAGCTTTCGCATATATGCATTGGGGACAATGCATGAGTCTAAGTTGAGGGTGTTGGGAAACCTGTGAGTCACCACCGAGGGTTTTTGTTGCCGATTTCTTTTCCCTCCGATGTGCTATCTAGTAGAACCGGCATGTTTAGGTTATTTTAAATTTTTTTTAGTGTCTATAGCAAGCATGCGTTGTTCTTGTCTAAAAACGAGGCCCCGTAAAAATTTTCTGGTTTTAAGCTTATGTTGAAACAATTGACTGTCTGGATCCTTGTATGTCATTGTGTGATTATGAGTAGGATGAGTATGCTTAAGCCGAGCGGTTGTTTGATAGTGGGTAGCGATATAGTTTCTTGGTGCCAAGAGCGTGTGAGATTATTGTCATAAATTCTTACTCTGTGCATGCATCTAGAACTTGCCCGGTCTATTTTGTTAAGTTTGAAGTTTGGTTGCTTAGGAAAGGATCACATGCCCTTTTTGTGTGCAGTCCACTTAACCTGAAAGACCGTCCAAATATAAATAATCCCTTTGATCCCTGTTTGAGCCATAATTGACCTTATTCTTTCAATAACCTGTCACCATTCCCGTTTAATTTTTGAATCCCTATTTTGGCCCTGGTCCTTCCTTGGACATTGTGCACCTCAACGCAGGCAATCAGCCTAAGTTGAGGGTGGCTACTATAGAGGTAAACCCTGTTTTGGCCCTGGTCCTGCTATGGACATTGTGCACCTCAACGCAGGCAATCAGCTCAAGTTGAGGGTGGCTACTACAGAGGTGAATGATAAGAAAAAGAGGATGGAGATGGTTAGTTGTGAATAGAATGAAAAGTCCTGGTGTGTGCCTAAGAAAAGAAAAATAAAAAGAAGTGAAAAAGATTGAAAAAGTAATAAAAAGAATTGTCAAAATATAGAGGCCGCACCTGTAGCTAGAAAGAAGGGAATAAAGAGGTGAATAAGGATGGACAAAGTAACGTTATGTGGTAAGATGTCGGTAGTTCCAAGGAGGGCTTAGTCACTAACCCCTAAATGTATCCTACCTGCACCCGAAGCCTCATTACAAGCCTAAACAAGTCCTGTAGTGATCCTGAGTAGCTTTCTGAAGAACCGAAATAGAATAGTAAGGGCAAGCCTATGGTATCGCATGTGCATTGTTTGAAATCGTTTGTGAGTGTGAGCGCTTACCTAGTCCCAAATCTTGTGTGTGGGATTTCCTTGTGGTGAGGGCACCAAGATGTTTGTATTGTCTATTGATTGTTAGGATAGCTGCGCGTGTGTATGTAGAATGTTCTATCATATCAGAATGACATGTTTGGATCCTTGCAAGTTAGTGTTTCATACATTCGTGTGCTACGAGGGAGCTTGATTTAATTGAATAAGTTTGAATGACCATGAGTTGCTATAGACACGAGTTTGTGTTCTTAGTTGAGTCGTATTATTGTTTTATGTTATGTTGCTTGAGGACAAGCGAACGTTTTAAGTTGAGGGTGTTGATGTGACGCCAATTTACGTCACTTTCGACTCTTTTTTACTAAGAACAATCGTACGTTTTCAAGCAACCGTTGTTGTTTTTGATGTTTTTATGTTGTATTTGTAGGAAATGGAAACAAACACGGAAACGGAAGGAAATACGCGAAAAAACAACATTCTGCCTAAGAGTGACGGCCTGAGTGACGGCCCGTCACACATGTGACGGTCCGTCACTGGGACCGTCACACCAAGGCAGACCTTCAGGCGGCACCACTGCCTAGCAGTGACGGTCCAGGCGACGGTCCGTCACTGCCATGACGGTCCGTCAAGCCTGGCCGTCAAGTTAAGGCAGTGGCGTCAAGCGGCTGCCCGCGTTTTGGGGATTCCTAGCCCGTTTTGGATTTGGCTTCTATTACTCCTATAAATACCCTATGATAGGTTTATTTTATTCAATCATTCACCCATTAGTTTAAAACACGTTTTTAGTTATTTTGGAGAGCAAACAACACGGTTCATTTGTATTGAACTCGTGTTCTTGATTCGTTCGTGGAGTTCTTGGTATTTCTTGTTCTTGGATATTGGAAGATTGATTGTTTCATTATATTGTAAGACTTTTCTTCCCTTTATTATGAATACAATTATTTTCTCTTCTTCTTCGAGCATGAGTAACTAAAACTCCCGCAACTAGGGTTGTGGGAGCCATGGCAAACGTAGCGATTTAGATTCCGGGTAGCGTTGGGTTCAATTTACATGTAGTCACGTTGTTAATCATACTTTATGTCACGTTTTCTAGTGGTTGCAAACATTAGAACATGCCTAGGTTTAATTTGCTTGAGTAAAGAGATTAAAACCGGGAAAACTTGATTAACAACAAGGATTCGAGACTACTAACTCTCGTCTAATGATTAATGCCGTAACTGGATTAAGCTACTTGATGTTAGGATTGAAAGCTAAAAAGCACATCTTTTCGAGGTCGAGAGAATAGAAAAGGAAATTTGTTTATTTGGTCGAGAGACGTTTAGACGATACAATTGACGCAATCACATCGTGACACGCATGTAGAAAGAACCCGGTTAAGCCTAGAATCGACATTGTTACAACGCCATGGTGAACTCATCCCTAGTTCATTCTCTCCTACTGATTATTTCTCTTACATAATTGTTGCTTTTGTTCACGTTGATTACAAACCCCCCCCCCCCTTTAATTACCGGAAACAATTGACGACTAGTCACCTAATTCACTAAAGTCTTAATCTTCACCATATTCTCTGTGGGATTCGACCCCAACCTTTGTTTGGGTTCTTTACTTGACAACGATCGCTTACGCTTCTTTAATTAGAAGTGTAGTTTGAGCGTTATCAATAAGAAATAGGACAAATAAGTCAATCCAGGCTCACAAGGCCAAACAACACAATTAACTCAATCCAGGATCACAAGGCTAACCAACACAAGTATCTCAAATCCAGTCTCGTAAGGTAATACTCTATTCAACAACCAAGATCAAGGGAAAATATTCCATTCGCGACAAATATTTCAATTAAACTCTTTATAACACATCAAAACCCGCATAGATGCTCATCACCTTATTTATGTTGGACCCGTATCCCCATTATTCCCCATATAAGCAATTAACACGTAAGCACTTTGAAAGAGTCAGAGAAAGCCTCAACTTGCATAAGAAAAGATTCCCAAAATCAAATTAAAGACTTTTCTTATGGTATAGCCTCCGAATGAGCCCAATCGATTCAAATATGGATTCTATATACGAATACAAAAATATAAACACCTATATTGCTAGACATAGATTTTGGGTCCAAAAAGTCAACCCTGATCCCAAAAAGAAAAAAACCAAAAATTTATTTGAAAATCCCTTTACCCATAACTTGGAGTTCACACATGAAATTTCATCAAAAATGGAGTTAAAATCTTGAAATCATCAAAACACCATTATTTAACTTTAATGCGTAAACCCAAATTTTCAAGTTGAAAAATTAAGTGTTTAAGATGAAATAATAAAATAATCATTGGGTATAGTTAAAATATTGGTTTAAAAACTTACCCAATATATAAATCTTGAAATTTACCTTTTGAATCTCCCCAAAATGAGTTCTAAAGCTTCAAAAATCGAGTTATAAGATTTTGAATCGAAAAAAGAATTTAAATCTACCCAAGCCTGTCCTTCATCGTGAATGTGACGAGTCCCTTGCGAATGCAACCGACCCAGACCCGAGTCCATCGTGAACGCGACCTAGGCTCCATGAATGCAAAGCACAAACCCTAACCCCAACTCGGTCCCTAACCCTTTGCGAATGTGACCCCACCACCACGAATGCGAAAACCAGATTTCTTTCTTCTTTGCAAATGCGGTGCCCTCCTTGAAAATGAGAAGAAGGAATGTGGTTGACACCAGCAACCAAGTTAAGCCAAAAAACCCCAATCGGAGCAGAGAAATTGCTCGAAACTCTGCAAACACAAACTAAATATGCTTCTAGATTAAAAATGATATTCCAGACTCAATGGAATCATCGGATTCACTAACATAGATTTTTATAAATGAATGTTGACCGAAGTCAACTCTAGGCATTACCTTTCTAACCCAAAAATGACCACACCGCTACTAACCCAAAAATAATATTTCAAAGCTAACGGAACTGATAAAATTCTCATACGAAATCTAAATCTTCGAATGTTGATCCAAGTCAACTATATCAATATCAAAATCTTTCAAAAAAAAACTTGTATTAAACACAACCAGACATATCGAGAACCGTGCCACCCACTCCTGCATATCACAAATACAATAATACAACTATGGAGAGGGGTAAACTGTCAAATGCCTAAAAATTTAAAAATCACTATGAGGGTTGTTATAAGATAATACCAGAAAATATGCATTACCTGCATACATATACATTTGAATAGAGAAGGCAAAGTTGGATCATCAAGAATAGGTCTCACCCAACTGGTTTAAGAATCGATTACGTTAGTTTACCATCCATTTCCTTTTGAATGATATTATAAATGTTTTGCTTATCAATAATACCTACTTGGATTGTTTGCTTCCTACTCTCTTTAATGGGTAAGATTTAAATGTTTCTATTTATAATTTAAGTGATGAACTACGTAGCTCTGTAACTTTACTTATAACGGATATATTTACTTAATTTGATGAACTATGTACTTTTTCTATATAACGGTGCAATCCTTCTTTTCTCTTGAATAGATTAAAGGGAACATTTGATGAGATTATGACAAAACTAACATTCAATAATTGTTGGCAAACATGTATACTATCATTTGAAGATTTTTTATAACAAGTGCTAACTTTAATCTTGAATTTCTAAAGTAATGATTATTTAAATTTAAGATATTTTTCTTTCGTTACAGTGACTGTCAATTTAGGATGGGGGGAGAATTCCTAACACCACTAATAAAATAGGTCTCTTATGTTGTACTGATATTGCAATAACCATTGCTGCCAGAAATGACAAAGCATCTAATGGGGAAGAAGAAGACAAATATTAGGAGGGTAGTTTTTTTAACCACTCCCTAGAAGCTCCCATCCTTCTCGCTTTTTTCATAACTTCAACCCAAAATCTCATAATTGGAGGTGAGGGTGCTTACCATCCGAGCAATTAGGGAAGGATAGTTAAAAATAAGAAATGAGTTTTCTCTTCTTTTTCTTAATGCCTAAAATCTATTTTCCTTTTTTTGGAATAACCAAGAATTTGCTTCTTTTCCATGTCAGCATCGTGTGAATTACACAAATTTTCTTTGTGTGATGTTTTAACTCATCGTGTTTAATAGGTACATTTTGAATAAAGATGGAGTGTTTAATAGATATATGTATTAGTACAAGTGCTTAACCAAAAAATATCATATCACGTATGTATTTATATAATGGAATTCAGTAATGATAATGTAATCTAAAGAAAGATTACAAGGATCTGACCTTAATTGCACCACATAAAGACAACGTTCAGAAGAAAACAATGTTTATCAAAGCTTCTTAGAAATTTTGAAAAAAAATATATATTTTTACTTCAACTGGATTTGCAGTTCAGAGATCATGGAACAAAATTTAAAGGCTGAAGTAAAAAAAAAAACTAGTTTCTATATAGATAGATTTTTGTTCACTTTACCCTCTCTGTCTTTTGTGTTCATTCGCTACATCAATAAAATTCTTAATTATGTTGATCTTCTACAAAAAAAGTTCGGAGGTTTAACTTATTTACTGTTCATTTTATTGATCTATTTGTATTTACCTGTTTTTAGAATATTACCTAGGATTTTGATGATTTTTTTTGTCTAACGATTATTGTTTGATTCTTGGTCTTTTATGGATGCAAGTTCCAGTACTTTTAGTTCAAAAGAGAGGATATCGATCATACTAGATTTGGCCAAATTTAAAAAGAAATGATTGTTGCTATGGTAGGAATAAAATTTGAGTAGTGATAGATCTAAAGGTGGCGGCTGCTTTTAACAATTTCATTAGAAAGAGAAGTTTTTGAGATTAATTTTTCCTGAAATTCATAATTTATTTAGAGAGAAATTTGGATTTAAGATAAAAGATTTAATCACTCATACAATGAATTTAATGAATCTTAAGAGATGCATGACCTCAACAGATCGAAACATATAGTTTTAATTTTGTAAATTGGCGCATGAAAAATTAGAAGAATAGACATTAAATTAGTATGTTGATTTTGCTGAAAATTGAATTTGCATAGAGAACTTGACTTAACATCATTAATCCTCTTAAAATGTATTATAAATAAATATATTTAAAAGATAAATTGATCTGTGTTACTGTTAAAAATATAGTTTCTTTTAACGTGAATAGAAAGTAAAAAAAATTATATAAAAATTCTGGAAGAATCACAAAGAGTTTGAATTTCTCAAAGAAATCATTACTCTGGTAATTATTGAAAGCATAAGACTGAGGTAAAAACATCTTTTCTTTCATTTTGGGGGTATTCTAGCACATCTATTAAATTTTTAAAATGTTAATCAACACACACACACATATATATATATATATATATATATATATATATATATCAAGCTAGTAGTTTTCATCTTTAATTTTTTAAATGATATCTATTTTATAATCCTCATCAATATTACTTCACACAACTTTTAGTTTTACAAAATATATAACTAAGTGTTTAATATTCCCTTCTAGGATATGGTTAAGCAGCACAATATTGATGGAGGATATGCAATAATGGCAGGTCCTATATCTATTATCACTCCTCATGCTGATATTTTAGAGGTAAGCTTTTTAAAAGTTTCTCAATTATTTAGCATACTTATTATAAGGTGTTTAGTTCCTAAATACTTTGATGCATTCAGGAATAATATTTTTAATATTAATTATCTTATGGAAGAAAGATAAAGGTTTTCTTCTAGATCTAAAATATCTAAGTTAAATAAAATGATATTTAACGGTACCTCAATTTCAAATAAGTTAAAATTGATTATATGAATCTTTATTTCTCCATTTATGTCAAATTGACCATGTTATAGTCATACATATAAATAATAGTAATAATAAAAATAGTAGTATTAGAAGTTCTCTAAAAAATTTAAGTCCTTCTTTGCTTTCTGATTGCATATCTTCGTGATTAGATGTGCAATAAGATATAGATGTCTCTAAATAGACATCTCAATATTAAAATTTTGTATTAAGATCTAAATACTAAATAATAATAATTCTTATTATTAAACATTTGAATATGTAAAAAAAATATTCAAATATTAAAAAATATAAAATCCAAAAAATGACTTAAATGGTGCCTAAACTATGACAAATTTGCAGTATCACATTCATACTTTATGAGGGATCTAGTATCTCATTTTGGATATTTTTTAAATGCATTTTTTTGATATTTATCCGATGTGACACAAGCCAAAATTCGATTACGAAATAATATAGTAATTCATGAGATTAAATTTCAAAAGATTCAACCGATTTCTTCGGGGAAAAATTAAAAATGTTGAGAGATCTTTTATTTTTCTTTTGTTCGAAAAGTGTAAAAGAGTGATAACGATCAAACCCCTTTATTTTTTGCCTTTTGATCAGCTTGTGTACAAACGAAATAACAAAGTTTTGATTTATCCTTCTTTTCACCCAATAAATGTCAAAAATGCTTTAAAAAATATCCAGGGGGTCATAAGACTTTTGTAAAATACAAATATATTACTCCAAATTCATCCTTAGTATTGGTGTCACTTTAGCTTTTTTTTCTAAAATTTAATAAAAAATAAAATTAATCTAATACTATATCAACAAAAAAATTAAAAAATTATATAATGATTGGTGATTTTGAGGGCTAGTAGTGGTGGTCGTGGTTGTCAATTGAGGATTTTGTGTTGACTAATGATGTTATTATGGATAGTAGCTATTGGTAATGGCGATACTAGAAGTTGATGGTAGTAGTTTTGTGGTGGTTGACAGTTGGATGATATTGATAGCTCATAGTTGTGGTGAATGATAATGGTGGTTGACAATATAAAGCATCGACTTATTATGGTAATTGTTGGTAGTGCTCGATGATTTTTGTAATAATAATTGTTGGTGGCAATAATAATTGTAAACAGTAGCTACTGTGTGTTAGCTGATTATAGTGATTGGTAGTGGCGGTGGTTGAGGATGGTAGCTGTGGATTGTTGATGATTATAGTTGATATTGGTGGACAACGATGAAGTATGACGGTCACAGTGAATGGATAAAATTAGTGAATTGTTATATTTTTAGAAACCTTTAAATAGACATTTAATTGATAATAAACTTTGTTATAGCTCCTAAATATTCATACCTATTCAGGCCCATTAAATGAATGCACCATAAAGAAAATGTACTTAATGGTTATGATTTTGGATGATTAATATTTAGACCTAAAAACATATACACTTAAGTGTTGAGATTTAAATGATTAAAATTAAATCTTTATTAAGTGTAAATAAATGAGGCTTAAATTTTAATCCTCAGTTGTAGATATCACCTACATGTATCTTCTTCTTTTTTCTATTGTGTGATATCTTTAGGTAAGTCTGAATTTATTCCACCAAATCGTAATTCCTTTGAAATAACTTTCTTATTTTTCTATAATATATATAACATCTTTACTTACAATATTTTTAGATGAGTGAACCCATTTATCTATAGAACCATCTGTGACATGACCAAACGATCTCAAACGATCTTCTCTTATTAAATCTTTCTTGAAAAAAAAATTTGCTAAGGAGGATAATTATATTAATAATAACTTGATAGTGCCATTTCAGATACTCGTGCAACGAATAACATATTAGTTATCTAGTTACAAGTACTAGTTGGATGGATCTTTGTTGTGACAGATCTAAAGGTTGTGGCCACTTTTAACAATTTTCTTAGAAAGAATAACTCTTAAAATTGATGTTCCTTAAAACATTTAACTTGTTTAGAAAGAAATTTGTATTTAGGGTCAAACTTTTATCAAAAATCCAATGAATTTAGTGAATTTTAAGAGATGCATGACCACAACCATCATTCATCTTGTTACAGAATGCATAAGATTGATGGACAAGCATTTCTTATTTTGTCTATTTTAGAACTTTGATAAAATTCTTAAAATGTTACTTAACTCATAATATCAATTACTAGAAATCAAACACTTTTCATTTTATTTTTTTTAAAAAAAAATTCTCCATTACTTCACACAATTTTTAGTTTTACAAGAGATCTAACTAAGTGTTTCATATTTTCTACTAGATTATGAATATGCAGCACAAGGTTGATGGTGTTGAAGATGCAATATTAATGGATGTTCCCATATCTTTTATTGCACATCAAGAGTATTCATAAGCTAATGTTTTAGGGGTAAGCTTTTCAAAAATTCCTCAAATTATAAGGTGTTTAGTTTTTTCCTTTTAAGACATGTACAAAAATCATTTCATAGATTCTTGAACAACTTTTTAATGTTAATTGTGTTATAAAAAAGAAAAAGAAAATGTCACGACTCAAAAACTCAGGTCAAGATGACACCTATCATAACCCACTAGTAGGTAAGCCAAATCCATAACCCGGAGTGACAAGAAACGGACTAATAAAAGAAAGAGACAAGAACGGAATAAGAACACTAAATAACGAGGCTAATAAAGAGAATAAGCTGAATATACATACATACATACATACATATATTATTTATATATACATACATACATACATATATATATATATATATATATATATATATGTAGGGAGGAAAAGGAACAAAAAATACGAAACATCTCCCAAGATATGGTATCAGTTAGTACAAGAGCCACTAAAACATAAGGAGTACTAGATAGGTACGTTAGATAAAGAACAGTCTCCAAAAGTATAAAATAAGACTAGTCCAAAATAGAAGGAGATGAATCAACTCTGGTCGCCAACAACTCAACTTGTATCTTCGAACAGCAACTCCGCACGAGGATAGTGTCAATGGTGATAACTCATACTAGGGTCTGCATCAGAAAAAAAAAAAGATGCAGAAATGTAGAATGAGTACCAAAACATGTGGTACTCAGTAGGCATTATAGGCCGACTGAGCTCAAATAAGATACAAGTATAATTAGGTGCGAATATACACTAAAGGTACGATAAGAGGGGTCAGAAAGAGAATAACATGTCAAAGCTAGACAATTAAGGAAAGTATAATTGTAAATAACTCAAAAAGCACAATGTAATAATCTAGATACAACCTAACCGGACTCCCATAATCTTGAAAGGTACAAACAATAATAAATAAATCCAATCGCCCCCATAATCACGGTGGATGCAAACAACAAGTAATACTAATTACAACCCAAGCATAATAGAAAATAAATGCGGAAGAATGTCACGGTATGCAATATGAGATTAGTAAAGTGATAATGCATGCCAAACTCGAACTGGACTTTCAAATATAAATATGTGATAATGCATTCCCAAACTCGAACTGGGTCTTAATAAGTAAATGTGTATGCCTAGATTCGAAGCGAACCTTAGTAAATAAATATGTGTGTTCGGACTCGAATCAGAGCTTAATAAATAAATATGCGTACCCAGACTCAAACTAGGGCTTAATAAATAGTTATGCATGCTCGAACTCGAATCGGGGCTTAATAAATAGTTATCTATGCCCAGACTTAAATCAGGGCTAAAATAGTCTCTTTTTCCTTAAAAAATCCAAATCCATTTAACGAATTCCAAAAATCCCATCTCAAGCTGAAAGTGATGTTTTATGCTATCTAATCAATACACCTTGACAAAAATAGCAAAAGCACGAAGAATAAAGTGAATAACCAAATCGACGATCGCTACCAAACTCAACCAGATAATAATAAAGAAATCCAAGGTCCACACACTAAAGGAAGGATATTGTCCTAGAGTAGGTATTTTTTGGAAATGCTACACAAATTATAAATTTCCTACTAACCGCACCTAACGCAAGCAACTAACCAAAACTATGCTAAGACATCTAACTCTAGTCCCAAGGATTCTACACACACTAAGCCAAATCTAAAAGGAGCAACGACTACCTAAACTAAGGATTCCAAGCGTAATTCTACTCCAAGGCCCTTAAACAAGCTACAAGAATAAAAAATACCTAGATATATTGTATTCAAGCAATAATATCCCACCAACCACTAGCAATTTATTATACACATACCTTAAAAGAGCAAAACCTAAAAGTAAGTATGTCGTAACCTACCTGGAGACCGAACATGCACTCATAAACCCACTAAGTCAGAGTTTTTCTCTTTCAAGAAGCCTTTGACTGATACTATGTTGCCAAAATAATAGTCTATATTCCCAAATCAGAAGAATGATACCCATAATGTGAATTTACGCTCCAGGTCAAAAATTGGATTAAAAACTACCCGTGGTGCCCACTTATGAAATCTATAAATTTGACTCACAATAATGTCCCTTGTGGGATAAGGATCACATGCTCAAAATATGAGCATGACCAGTCCCCAAATTTGAGTTTAAACCAGTCCCCTGAGCCAAGGAAAAGGAAAGAATTAAACTAGAGAATTAACAGAATTAAGTCATGAAACTTATGAGTTAAAGATGGGAAAATGATAAAGGACAAAAACCCAATGACCCTAAGCTTTAATGGATGATCCCACAATAGTTCCTGAGCTTGGAGATCTCAATAATAGAGGAAAATAAGATGAAAAATGATTTAAAAATATAGGGTATGGATTTTAAAACTGCTTGGGAATTCTTCTCTGTGAATGCAGGGAGCCCACCGTGAACCCTCCCCTCACGGACACACAGTGGAAACACAGTCAGAGCCTAAAGACCCTCATTCGTTAATGGGTGAAGCTACCGTGAACGCAACCAACCATCATGAACGCGCAGGGTAAAAAGGGTCTGCACCATCTGGGAAAACCCACCAACTTTACCAAGTTCAAAAACACCCGAATGGACCCTCAAGATTCATTCACAATCCCGCGAACACAAACCAAACATGCTACCCAACTTAAAGTAGCATTTCAGACTCAACAGAATCATCAAAATGACTAATAGAGATTTTCTTGGTGAGATGTTTACTGAAGTTAACATATTTCTGTTTTTTCATAAACTCACCTAAGTATATAAAATGAGATTGAAAGCCTCGGGACATGAACCAAAGGTCTCACTAGCCCAAAGTTGATATTCTGGAGCCAATGTTAATGATAGAATTCTTATCTCAGCCTATTTACTCTGAATGTTGACTAAGGTCGAATATTTTAACTTTAAGAGTTCCAAAACGGGGAAACTCTTCTAAAACCCAACCGACCATCACTAAAAGTATGCCACCCATCCCAACAAGTCATAAGAAAAATGAAAAAGCTACAGGAATGGTTAAAATGGCAAAAATGCACAGAAACGGAGAAAATGACCTAGAGGATCATTACAACATCCATTACTAAAAGAACTTTCACCTTTAAAAGTTAAGAGATAAGGAATACCTGAAGGATTGAATTAGCGAGGATACTAGGCCCGCATATCATGTTTGGCTTCCTAGGTGGCCTCCTCGATGAGACAATGTCTCCACTGAATCATAACTACCAAAATATCTCTAGACCTTATTCATCTAACATCGCGGGCTAGAATAGCCACTGGCTACTCCTCGAAAGTCAAATGATCATCCAACTAAATTAAATCCCATCGAAGCACGTGAGACTCACTTGGAATGTAATGAAAAGAATCGAAACATGGAATACATGGTGAATGCCAAAAAAAGTTGGAGACAAGGATAACTCATATTCTAAATCCCAACTCGCTATAGAATTTGAAATGGCCCGATATACCTGGGGTTTAGTTGCCCCTTTTGCCAAACCTCATCATCTTTTCATGGGCAACACTCGAAGGAACACATTATTGCCAAACCCAAACTCCAAAGTGTGAAGCCTATAGTCAGCATAACTCTTCTGCCTACTCTGAGCTACCCAAAGTCAATCCTAAATCACCCGAACTCTATCCAATGACTCTCATAAGAAATCAATACCCCATGGCCTTGTCTCAAAAGCATCAAACCACCAGACAGAATACCTACACCACCTACCATATAATGCCTTGAATGGAGCCATCTAGATACTTGAATGGTAGCTGTTATTATAGGAAAACTCCAGTGAGGGTAGGAGTTGGTTCCATAAATATCCAAAATCCATACACATGCTCGGAGCATGTCCTCTAAAATCATATTAGTCCACTCAGATTGACCATCGGTCTGGGGATGAAATATTATTCTAAGATCAACATGGGTACCCAACTCCTCCTAATAAACCCTCCAAAAGTTAGAGGTGAATTGGGTACCTCTATATGAAACAACAGACATTGGCACCCCGTGAAGATGGACTATCTCTTACACGTAGATCTGAGTCAACCTTTCAGCACTATAGGAAGACTGAACAGGTAAGAAGTAAGTAGACTTGGTCAACTGATCCACAATGAATCAAATGCTATCAATACCCTAAAAGTACGTGCAACCCAATCACAAAATCCATAGTAATCTGCTCCCACTTGCACTCAAGAATGGGTAGCCTCTGAAGCAAATCACTAGGTCTCAAGTGCTCAGAAATCACCTGCTGATAGTTAAAGCACCGTGAAGTCCATTATATCTTTTTTCATCCTTCACCACAAGTAATGTTGTCTCAAGTCTCTAAACATCATAGCTGCCTCGAGATTAATAGAATATCTGAAATAATGAGCCTCTTTCAATATCAACTAGATCATGGCACCAAACCTCAGAATGCATACACATCCCTCGAAACCCAAAACACCCTCTGAGTCCAAGGCATCCTTCCTGTCCTTACTACTCAACACCTTATCCTGAAGCCTACATAGTCGATTATCCTCAAACTGTCACTTATGAATCTACTCCAACAATGTATATTAGGCGTCAACTCGAGCAAGAATCCTCGTAGGGTTAGAAATATCAAGTTGAACCAACCTATTAGCTAAGGACTTGATGTCCAAGGCCAACGGTCGCTCCAAAACTGACAGTAATGTCAAACTTCCCATACTTACTGCCTTCTGGCTCAATGCATCCTCTCCATATTTGCCTTGTCTAGATTGTACAAAATAGAGATATCATAGTCCTTTAAAATCTCTAGACATCTGTGCTCCCTCGAAGTAAGATCTTTTTGGCTCAGAATGTACTGTAGGATATGATGGTGAGTTAATATCTCGCAATGAACACCATAAAGATAATGCCTTAAAATCTTAAGCGTGAAAACCACCACAGCCAACTCTAAGACATGGTCAGGGTAGTTGCTCTCATGCACCATCAGCTGTCAAGAAGCATATGATATCACTCTGCCCTGCTACATTAGAACAAAACCCTAACTAACATTTGAAGCATCACAATATACTGTAAACCCCTGGCCCTCAACTAGAAGAGTCAAAATTAGAGCTGAAGTCAACAAGGCCTTGAGCTTCAGTAAGCTTGCCTCACACTCGTCGAACCACTAAAATGGGATATCCTTTCTAGTCAGTCTAGACAATGGTAGTGTAATAGAAGAAAATGCCTTGATGAACCATCTATAGTAACCTGCTAAATAAATGAAACTGCGAACCTCAGTAGGAGAAGTGGGGATCTTCATCGGCTCTACCATAATCACATTCTTACACACCACGTACCCCAAGAATGCTACAAACTCAAGCCATAACTCACACTTCAAGAACTTGATATAAAACCACTGATCTCTCAAAGTCTGGAGCACAAACCCCAAATGCTTCTCGTGCTTCTACCTACTCCTCGAGTAGACAAGGATGTCGTCGATGAATACTATCATGAACGAGTCCAAGTAAGGACTTAACACGCAGTTCATCAAGTTCATTAATATTTTTGGGCATTGGATAATTCAAAAGACATCACCAGAAACTCATAATGGTCGTAGCGAATTTGAAAGCTTTCTTAGGAATGTCTGCATCCCGAGTTCTCAACTGATGGCAGCCAAATCTCAAATAAATCTTAGATAACATGCCTACATCCTAAAGTTGTACAAATGAATAACCAATACGCAACTTCGGATGCTTAAGCTAAACTGATCATGTTGTAGTCACACAAAAAAAATTAAAATTAAAAAGTACATTAAACACATATAAATAATAGTAATAACAATAATAGTTGTATTAGAAGTTCTCAAACAAGTATATGTCCTTATTTGCTTTTTTATGAGTATAAGATGTCCAAATCTGAATGATAAGATATATATATATATATATTAAGATTTAGATATCTCTAAATAGACATCTGAATATTTAAATATTGAATTGATATCTAAATACTAAATAATAAGAGTGCCTATTATTGAGCATATGAATGTGTAAAAAAATTCTATATCCAAAAATTAGTAAATATAAAATTCAGGAAAATGGCTAAAATGATATCTAAACTATGAAAATATTTATAGTATCACATTCATGCTTTACAGGGGACCTAGTCCTCCTTGAATATTTTTTTAAAGCATTTTTTCAAAAGTTATCTAGTGAGATACAAGCAAAATCGATTACAAAAGAATATAGTGATTTATGAGATTAAATTACAATAGATTCAACAAATTTCTTTGGGGAAAAAAATGAAATGTGAAGGAGAGGGCATCCATTTTTTATTTTATTTGAAAATTATAAAAGAGTGACAATGATCAAACCCCTTTATTTTATTTTTTTGCCTTTTGATCAACTTGTGTACAAACAAATAACAGAACTTTGGTTTGTTTTTCTACTCACCCAATAAATATCAAGTAATACTTTAAAAAATATAACCAAGGGGTCATAGGACTTTCATAAAGTATAAGAGTGTACTGCAAATTCATCCATAGTATTTGTGTCATTTTAGCCATTTTCCGAATATTTAATAAAACATGAAATTAATCTACTACTACATTAATAAAATATTTTTAAAAATGATATAATAGTTTGTAATTGTGATGGCTAGTGGTAGTTGTTGTGGATATCGATTGAGGATTGTTTGTTAAATAATGATGATATTGTGAATATTAGCTTTTGATAATGGTGGTAGTAGAAGTTGATGGTGGTAGTGTGGTCGTGGTTGATAGTTGGAAGGTACTAATAGATCATAGTTGTGGTAGATGATAATGGTGGTTGACAGTATAAATCTATGACTTATGATGGTGATTGTCGGTAGTGCTCGATGATATTTGTAGTAATGTCACGACCTAAACCACCACGAGTGGCACTCACACTAAATCTCTGGTGGGAGAACTAATTACCCAAGCCAACAATTAAACAACTAATCAACAAAAAAAATAATTTGCATTAAATAAAGTCAAGATTCACATCTAACGGTAATTAATAAAATCTTTGCAGAAATAATCTCCTAGAATCTGAAAGTCATGTACCAAAATATCTAACATAGTCTAGAATACAGGGATGCAACCCCGAAATAAAAGGAGTCCAAGTCCAAACAATGGACTAGAAAGAGTAGATGAATTCATGGTAGTCCAAAAGATGTCACTCACCCTTAGATTGAGAAGTCGTCCGTTTCACAATTGAGGCCACGCCGCCGTCATCGAAATATGTCTTGTACTCAATAAAAGAAGATTAAGTGCAGTATCAGTAAAAAAAATATTAGTGTACAAGTAGGATCATCGGCTAGCTCCAAATATACGAAATATGAACACACAACTATAACTTAGTAAAACAGGACAAAACATGTATAACCCAAGTAAATGAAAATAAGCAAGACTCTCAGTCATCAACCTGACTTAAAATCCACATAAGACATGTCCAAACCACTACTACAACAACCCATATTATATTCGACACACTTTTCAAGTAACCCGAATCACCCAAGGATCCCTAGGACATCATCTATGGTGTTTAACATGCAACTCCAATCTACACAACAAAACTCTAGCATTTAAACACACCAATCTGGCCATTCATAGACCAATATACAATAAATATATCATAATGAATAAACTCGATCCACTGAAGGAACCACACGCAGAAGAATAATCAAACATGTACTAGGTGTGGTACCCATGCCAATCATAATAGAACCTGTACCATCCGTGTTACCAGAACTAACCGATAAATATCCCATACTAGGCGTGGTAACTGAGTCAACTAATAATCTATACCAAGCATGATACCCGAGCCAACTAAAGTGACACACATCAAAAAAATCACAACCACAATTAAAAAAACCACACTTGTAGAACCAACAAGCACTTAAGACAAGTTCATTGCATGAGATTGACAATCAAATATCATTTAACATTCATTCCCTTAAAGACATAATGTGCAGGCAATACTAATGGAACAATTAAAGTGCACACATAACGCAATATGGGTCACAATTCAACCATCTCCTACCTCGTATCAAGCCCCAAAGCTCTACTGGACTAGAGCTTTCCTATTTCTTAAAACTCTAGCTTGATCGGGGTCTAAAAATAATAATACATCACAAAATCAATCCAAATGGCCTAAATATTCTCGGATTACATCTTAATTCAAAACCCCAGGACAATTTTCATGATCATTCCACCCATCCCAAGGTCTCCCCATCTTAAATTCACCTATTTACTATCAATTCAATGGTTATGCTGGTGAATTGTGGTGAGGAATCTTTAAATATCAAAATAAACCAAGAACCCAAGGTTTTTCATCCTAACATTCCCCTTTTCACCATAAAAATCCAACCTAGGTTAAGTTAAACCCTTCCCCAAGCCTGTAATTTATGATTCTAAACTACAACAATCAAAGTACTAGAGTAGGAGAACAAAATACGTACCTTAGCAAAGGATTATGGTGAAAAACTGGTGGAAATCGCCCAAAGTTGCCTCAGTCCTACCCCAAAACATTCTTGGAAATTAATGAACATTTTTGGAGAAGTTTCTGCATTTACGGTGACTAATCCTACTATATCAGCCTAATCCCGCTATAGCGGCAGTTGCCAACTATAGAGGAGTTGACTTCCCTTGACTCCCACTATAGCGGTGTCGTGGTAGAAGAGTGTCACCTGCTAATAGCAGGTGACACAATAGAGAAACTCGAGAATCCTCCCAGTTATACCCATTTTACAACACACCTTCAAACCTTGATGTTCCAGACCAACTTATTTATGGAAAGTTCCATATTGGGAGTTCTACTTACCCGAATCCATTTCCAAAAGTCCTACGGACTCCTTAACGTCTTAGGTAATAGAAAAACTAGCTCAAGCTTAATCATTTTACTCAATCCTTTCCAAGATTTCCCTAGACCTCACCTTGCTCAGATTTTATCCGAGACTAGCTTAGCCTGAAATTTTCAACTCCCCAACTAGAAAGTTTTCTAACTCAATTTCTCGCACGAATAGCTCACCCATAACGACGGAAAGAGTCATTACAACAGATACACATCTACCCATCATTCATCCCCGAATGATCAAGAAGAAATATAAGCTCAAATAAGGAGAAGGTAGTACCTGAATCCTCAAACTAGTGAAGGTACTTGTACCACATGTCCTTCTCGGTTTCCAAAGTGTCTTCTTCAATCGGATGATGCTTCCATTGAACCTTCACCGATCTGATTTCCTTTTTCCTAAACTTTCATACATCCCAATAAGGAATAGCAACTATCTCCTCCTCGAACTGAAGGTCCTTATCTAACAAAATCAAATCCCATTGGATGATGTAATCCCAATCCCTATGGTACCTCTTTAACATGGATACATGGAAAACTGGATGGACTTCGGACAGACTGGGGGGCAATGCCAACTAGTAAGCTACTGGCCCCACACTTTCAAGAACCTTAAATGGACCGATATACTGAGGGTTAAGCTTGCCCCTCTTGCAGAACCTTATTACCCCTTTCATAAGCGACATCTTCAATAGAACCTACTCACCAACCTGAAATGACATGTCCCTTACCTTTTGTCTCCTCTGGTCTGCCAATAACTTGGTTTGGATACCTCTCACTTTTTACTGAGCTTCCTTTAACAAATCAATGCCCAAAGTCTTTACATCGCCTGCCTCGAACCACCGTATGGGAAATCTACATCCCCTTTCATAAAGTGCCTCGAATGGTGCAATGGCAATACTGGAGTGATAAATGTTGTATGAGAATTTACACAACGATAATAACTAATCCTGATGGCCTCTGAAATTGATCACACATTCCCTTAGCATATCCTCCAACATCTGGATCATCCTCTCTGACTAACCATCCATCCACGGATGAAAAGTTATGATGAAAGTAAGTTGGGTGACCAATTCTTCGTGCAACTTTTCCCAAAATTTAGAAATAAACTACGTACCTCTATCTAAAATGATGGAAAGATGAACCCCATGTAACCTCACTATCTCTTTGACATAGATTTTGGCCAACTGTTGGGAGTTGTAATCCACTCTGATCGGAATGAAATGGATTGATTTAGTCAGCCTATCCATGATGACCCAAACTAAATCATACATCCCCAGGGTCTTAGAAAGATCCACCATTAAAACCATAGTTATCCTCTCCAACTTTCTCTCAAGAATGGGCATCCTTTGAAGAAATCCTGCAGGCCTTTGGTGCTCATATTTCCCCTGCTAACAATTTTGACACTTGGACACATATTCAGCTATGTCCCTCTTCATCCCAGGTCATTAATAACGTTGCCTCAAGTCCCGGTACATCTTGGTTATTCCCAGATGAATCGAGTATTGAAAACTATGAGCTTCAGCCAACACATTCTGAACCAAGTCATCAACCCGAGGGAGGCATATTTTCTTTCTAAAACACAAAACCTTTCTCGCATCAAGTGTGGTGTACAAGGTCTCATCGGACACCACCTAGCTTCGGAGCTTGTCCAATTGTGTATCCTCAAATTTCTTGGACTTGATTTCCTCCAGAAATGTTGACTTTACTCGATACCATCCAACACCCTACCCTTTTCTAAAATACCCAATTTCATAAACTCGGATGCTAGAGTTTGAGTCTCTCTAGCCAAGGGTCTCTTTGAAAACACTAAGAAAGCCAAACTGCCCATGCTAACCACTTTTTGGCTTAATGCGTCTGCCACTACATTGGCCTTATCCTGATGATACTAGATGGTCATGTCATAATCTTTTAACAACTACATACACCTTCTATGTCTTAGATTCAGATCCTTCTGGGCAAACACATGTTGAAGGTTGCGATCGTATGTGAACACCTCACACTTGAAACCATAAAGATAGTGCCTCCAGATCTTAAGAGAAAACACCACAACTGCCAACTCCAAATCATAGGTCGGGTAATTCTTCTCATGAGGCTTCAATTGCCTCGAAGCATAATCTATGACATTCCTGTCCTGCATTAACACAACACCCAAACCCAAATATAAAGCATCACAAAATACAATTTGTTCCGTACCTTCCACCGGAAGTGATAGAATAGGAGTTGTAGTCAAAAGTGTCCTTAGCTTTTGAAATCTCTCCTCACACTTGTCAGACCAAGCAAATGGTACCTCCTTCTAAGTCAACCTTGTCAAGTGAGTATCAATGGAAGAAAAGTTCTTGACAAACCGACGATAATAGTTGGCAAGACCCACAAAACTCCTAAGCTCTGTCACAGAGCTAGACCAGACCCAACTCTTAACTGCTTTAATCTTCTGGGGATCTACCATCACTCTTTTTTCCAAGACCACATGACCTAAGAAGGGCACCAAAGACAACCAGAATTCACATTTTGAAAACTTAGCGTACAATTTCTTTTCTTTCAAAATCCCCAATACAACATGAAGATGCTCAACATGCTCCTCCTTACTCTTGGAGTAAATTAAAATATCATCTATAAAAATAGTCACAAAGGAATATAGAAATGACTTGAAGACACCATTCATCAAACTCATGAAATTGGCTGGTGCATTGGCCCAAATCACATTACCAAGAATTCATAATGCCCATATCGAGTCCTAAAAGTTGTTTTAGGTATATCCTCAGGTCTAATTTTCAATTGATGGTACCCTGACCTCAAGTAAATTTTGGAAAACACAAACGCACCCTGTAATTGGTTGAAAAGGTCATCTATGTGGAGCAAGGGATACTTATTATGGATGGTAACCTTGATCAATTGTATGTAGTCTATGCACATCCTCATACTACCATCCTTCTTTTTCACGAACAAGATCGAATCACCCTAGGGTGAAGCACTGCGACAAATCTATCTCTTATCATGAAGTTTTTGTAGTTGAGTTTTGAGTTCCCTCAACTCAACTAGAGCCATTTGGTAAGAGGGAATAGAGATTGGGCGAGTGCTCAGCTCCAAATCTATCCAGAAATCAATATCCCTTTCCGGAGGCATGCCAGGCAGATCTGTAGGAAATACCTCCTGAATTCAGAAACCATCGGGACTAACTCAATAGAAGGGGACTCGAACTAAAATCCCAAAGATGAGTCAGGAAGGCTGAACACCCCTTTCGTACTAGCTTTTTAGCCTGAATAAAGGATATGAACTTCGCTTGCTTAGGCCTACACATACCTTCCCACTCTAGTCTATCCACACCCAAAATCTCTAGAGTTAATATCTTAGAATTACAGTTTAACACAACGTGATAGGGAGACAACCAAGTCATGCCCAAGAAAATATCAAAATCCAACATATCTAAAATAACCAAATCTACCTAAGTACGGAAACCCATAAACATAATAGAGCATAAATGATACACATAAGTTACCACTACTGACTCTCCAACCAGAGTAGAAACATGGATAGGAGAATCAAGAACATCAGAAATCAGATCCAGACCTAAATAAAATATAACAGATACATATGAATAGGTGGAACCCAGATAAAAAAAAAAAAGTCATCCTATGACAGACAAGAATAGTACCTGTTATCACATCATTGGATGCCTCATCCTTAGGCTTGCTGGAGAAGGCATAATAATGAGCTATATCATTAATCTGGGAAACCACTCTAGCTGGTTGCGCCGCTCACCACCCCATGATACCATTACCTCTGTTACCACAATGACCTCCCTTATTATTACACGTCCACCTTGTGGGCATCCCCTACCATTGCCACCTCCACCTGCTGGAAGCACAACCTTAGTCTGTTGCCGCACCTGATTACTTGCTTGTCTAATAGGGAATTCCCTCTTAAATGACTCAGATCACCATAATGGAAACATCCTCGATCAAGAGACAACCTTTTGGTAGAAGAATAGGAAGCTCCCTAACCTCTAGTAGCAGGAGACTACTTAATGGCACCTGACTAGCCGCTAGTATAAGCTAGCAGGGGTGACTGAATAGGGAGAGTCAAATGAACCTGCTGGCTGGGACCTCTGGAGTATGAACTATTGAAATTACCCATATTCTGAGACTTCTTGGCTAATATCTTAGCCTGCTCAACATGCCTGACCCCCTCCAGTTGCTTTACATAGTCAGTCACCTCATTAAAACTCTTTCCTGCAGAAGTTATGTGAACGGTTAGAATTTCCAAATCAATGTTCAAACCCTTAACATATAAATGAATCCTCTCCTTCTCAATCCCTAAAAGTTGTGTAGCATAGAGGGAAAAGGCATAAAACTTGGCCTCATAAGCTGCAACAGACATACTGCCCTATTCAAGGGTCAGAAACTCATCCTTTTTGCAATCCCTGAGTGTACGGGGCACATATTTTTCCAGAAACAAGGCATAAAACTGGGCACCAGTCATCAGAAGCAAGTCTGATGAATGACACTCCACATGAGCTCTCCACTACTGTTTGGCGTCACTCTACAGCTGGAAAGTTACAAACTCCACCCCATGCTGCTGCACAATACCCAACTTATGCAACCTCTCATAACAATCCTGAATAAACTCAAGAACATCCACATTCTCTGTACCATGAAATGAAGGAGGTTTCAGCTTCAAGAACTTTGTCAACAACTCAAGCTCGGTCCTGGTAATGATAGCGCCTAGTATCGGATAGAAGAATACATCTGTACCCAAAGATTCATCCATCCTAGGAGATATGGAAATAACGAGATGGATACCTAGAACCTGAATAACTAGCATAGTAGGGGTGGCTCCAGTGCTTGCTAGCCCGCTCAGAAATGCCAACACTTACTGAATAACCTTAGAAGACATTGAAGGAAGGCTTGCACCTCCATCTGGTGCTGCCACCTCTGGTTTTGCGCCTGCCTCATGTATCACCTTAGCATCCTCAACATGATCCTAGGGTGGGGGAGGGGTCGTCGACCTCTATTCAACAACCGCATAAGCTCCACCCCTGGCAGGTGTCACTCTCTCTACCCCTGCCCCTTTCTCTCCCTTAATTTGTTGGTCCCGTAGCTAGAGTTGCTGCCATTTTTTCATTCTATCTAGTATTAACCATCTGTGGATAAAAGAATGAAGGAAGTCAGCTACCAATTTGGATCGGAAGATACCAATTGGAATCAAGTTATAGCACGACGGAAGAAAGAAGGGATAATTTCTTAAAGTCCTGTAGCCTCTTGAAGATAGGTAGAGACGTCTCCGTACCATTCCACAAGACTATACCAAACCCAATTTGGTATGACGAGATTAACAAACCTAGGGCTTTGATACCATCTTTGTCATTACCTAAACCACCACAAGTGGCACTCACACTAAACCCTCGATGGGAAAACCAATTATACAAGTCAACACTTAAACAACTAAGCAACAAAGAAACAATTTTGCATTAAATAAAGTCAAGATTCACATCTAACAGTAATTAATAAAATCCCTGCGAAAATAATCCCCTAGAATCTAAAAATTGTGTACCAAAACATTTAGCATAGTCTAGAATACGGGCATGCAACCCCAAAATAAAAGGAGTCCAAGTCCAAACAATAGACTAGAAAGAGTAGACGAATCCATAGTAGCCCGAAAGATGCAGCTCAGCCTTAGATTCAGAAGTCATCCATTTCACAATTGAACTCCTGCAGCCGCCACCTGAATATGCCCTGTACTTAACAAAAGAAAAGTAAGTGTAGTATCAGTATACTAAAATAATAGTGTACTAGTAAGATCATCGGCCATCTCTAAATATATGAAATATGAACACGCAACTATAACTTAGTAAAATAGGACAAAACATGTACAACCCAAGTCAATAAAAATAAGCAAGACTCTTAGTCATCAACCTGACTTAAAATCCACATGAGACATGTCCAAAACGACAACCATAATAACCCATATGATATAAGACACATCTTTCAAGTAACCCTGAACACCCAAGAATCCCTAGGACATCATCACGGTGTTTAACATGCAACCCCAGTCTACACAAGAACCATTCTAGCATTTAGACACACCAATCTAGCCACTCATGGACCAACATTTAATAAATACATCACAATAAATAAACTCAGTCTACTCATGGAAACAACACACAGAAGAATAACCAAACATATACTAGGCGTGGTACTCATGCTAACCATAATAGAACCTGTACCAGGCATAGCACCTGAGCCAACCGATTGATATCCCATACCAGGCGTGATACCTAAGCCAATGATAGATATTCCATACCAGGCGTGGTACCCGAGACAACTAACAATCTGTACTAGGCATGGTACCCAAGCCAACCAAAGTCACAAACATCACAACAATCACAACCACAATGAAAACAACCCACACTTGTAAAATTAACAAGGATTTAAGACAAGTTCATTGCTTGAGATTGGCAACTGGATTTCATTTAACATTTATTCCCTCATTCCCTAAAACACACAATGTCCAGGAAATACTAATGGAACAGTTAACGTGCACACATAACGTAATCTGGGTTCAATTCAACCATCACCTACCTTGAATCAAGCCTTAATGCTCAACTGGATTAGAGCTTTCTCATTTCTTAAAACTCTAGCTTGATCATGGTCTAAAAATAATAATACAATACAAAATCAATTGAAATGGCCTAAATATTCCTCGATTACATCATAATACCAAACCCCAGGCTAATTTTTATGATCATTCCACCCATCTCAGGGTCCCCCCATCTTAAATTCACCTATTTACTACCAATTCCATGGTTATGCCAGTGAATTATGGTAAAGAATCTTTTATTATCAACATAAGCCAAGAACCCAAGGTTTTTCATCCCAATATTTCCTTTTTCACCAGAAAAATTTAACCTAGGTTAAGTTAAACCCTTTCCCTAGCTTGTAATTTACGATTCTAAGCTACAAGAATCAAAGTACTAGATTAGGGGAATAAAATACTTACTTTAACGAAGGATTATGGTGGAAAACTGGTGGAAATCGCCCAAAGTCACCTCATCCCTTCACCAAAATACTCTTGAAAAATAATGAACGTTTTTGGGGAAGTTTCTGCATATGCAATGACTAATCCCGCTATAGTGGCATCGTCATAGTGGCAGCCGCACTATAGCGCAGTTGAGTGCCCTTGACTCACACTATAGCAGGAATTTCTCCACTACAAAAACATTGTGGTAGCGGTGTCTCACCCGCTATAGCGACTGACATGGGATAGAAACTCGAGAATCCTCCCAGTTTTTCCTAGTTCACAACACACCTTCAAACCTTTATGTTCTAGACCAATTCCTTTATATAAAGTTCGATATCGGCAGTTTTACTTACCCGAATTTATTTCTGAAAAGTCCTATGGACTCCTTAATGTCTTAGCGAATAGAAAAACTAGCTCAAGCTTAATTATTTTACCCAATCCTTTTCTGGATTACCCTAGACCTCACCTCGCTCAGATTTTGTTCGAGACTAGCCTAGCCCAAAGTTTTTAACTCCCCAATCCAGAAGGTTTTAACCCGATTTCTTACATAAATAGCTCACCCATAGAAACGAGAAGAGTCGTTATAAATAATAATGGTTGGTGGCAATAACAATTGCAAATAGTAGGCAGTATGGTGTTGGTTGTTGTAGTGATTGGTAGTGATGGTGGTTGAGGATGGTAGTTGTGGATGGTTGATGGTTTTAGTTGATATTGGTGGATAATGATGAAGATAATTGATAATAATATGGTATGACTGTAGCGGTGAATGGATGAAATTAGTGAACTATTATCATTTTAGAAACCTCTAAACAATTTTTTTAATGATATTAGGCTTTGTTATACATCTTAAATATCTACACCTCTTCAGAATCATTAAATAGATATATCACAAAGAAAATGTACTTAATAGTAATTAGATTGAATGATTAAGATTCATACCTGAAAACGTATACACTTAATGGTTGACATTCAAATGATTAAAAATAAATCTTAATTAAGTGTAAGTAAATGAGGCCTAAATTTTAATCTTCAATAGTAGAAATCACCTATACGTACCCTTTTTTTTCTATTGTGTTATATCTTTAGTTAAGTTTGAATTTATGCCTAGAAATGGTAAGTAATTATAGACAACTTTCTTATTTTTATATAATATATGTAACACCTCCACATACTATAGTTTCACACAAGCGAACTGGATTATCTATAGAATCACCTATGACATGACCAAATGATCTCAAACGATCATCTCTTATTATGTTCCTCTTGAGAAGATGTATACAATTTTTTTTGTCTATGGAGGATAATTATATAAATAATAACTAGATAGAGTCATTTTCAGATACCAGTGCAATGAATAACATAGTAGTTATCTAGTTACAAGTACTAGTCAGATGGATCTAAGCTATATAGTTTTTTTGCTCTTTGTCTGGCCATTTATTTTTATTTTTCTATTTCAATGATTAATATTCTAGTAAATCTAGGTCTGAATAGAAGAGAACGTCCATCTTACAATTGGCCAAATTAATAGACAGATAGTTGTTGCTATGGTCAAAATAAATTTTACCTGTGATAGATCTAAAGGTTGTGGCCACTTTTAACTATTTCCATAGAAAGAGTAGCTTTTAAAATTGATTTTCCATAAAAAAAAAAAAATTAACTTGTTTAGAAAGAAATTTGATTTAGGATTACACTTTTTGTAACAAATCCAATAAATTTAGTGAATTATAAGAGATGCATGACCACAACAATTATTGGTCTTCTTATAGAATGCATAAGATTGATGGACACACATCTCCATTTTTTTTGTCTATTCTAGCACTTCCATTAAATTCATAAAATATTACTTAACTCATATATATAATATAATAGCAAGCAAACACTTTTCATCTCTTTTTTTTTAAAAAAGCTTCTCCATTACTTCACAAAATTTTTAGTTTTACAAAAGATATAACTAAGTGTTTCATATTTTCTACTAAAATATGGATATGCAGCACAAAATTCATGGCGATGATGATGCAGTATTAATGGAAGTTCCTATATCTTTTATCTCACATCAAGAATCAAAAGCTGATGTTTTAGGGATAAGCTTTTCAAAAGTTTCTTCATTTTTAAGGTGTTTAGTTTTTTACTTTTAAGACATGTACAAAAATCATTTGATGGGTTCTTAAACAATTTTTTAAAGCTAATTGTGTTATGAAAAAATAAAAAGAAAAATTTTCTTCTCTAGAGTTAATGAATTTGATGAATCTTGAGAGATGCATGACCATAGTAGATCAAAACAAGTAACGTTAATAAATTTAAATTCGCCCACGAAAAAATAGGTTAATAGACATTAGATTAGTATGGTGATTTTGCTGAAAATTGAATTAGCATATAGAACTTAACTTAAAATTATTATATTAGTCCTCTTATACAAGGTAATAAATAAATATATTAAAAAGATAAATTAGTTTGTATTATCGTTGAAATACAGTTTCTTTTAACATGAATATAAATTTAGAAATTATATGAAGATACTTGAAGAATCACAAGGAGTTTGAATTTCTCAAGGAAATTCACTACTAGAAAACAAGAAATTAGCAACGGACATAATTTCGTAGCTAAACAACAAAAATCTCATGTTAATCTCGTTTAGCTACGGATTAATGATATATTATAAGAAAATTCAATTAGCTAAGAGCTATTTAGCGACAGATTAGCTAGAAATTAGTGACAATTTTCGTAGACAATTCCATATTTTTTAGTAGTGATCATTGCTCTTGTTATTAAAAGTATAAGACTTCTGGAAAAACGTCTTTTTTTAAATCATTTTTTAGGGTATTCTAGCATTTTTATTAAGTTTTTAAATGTTAATCAACACATATGTATATATAAATTACTGGCAAGTTAGCAATTTTCATCTTTGTTTTCATTAAATGGTGTCTTTTTTATATTCTCCTTCAATATTACTTCACACAATTTTTAGCTTTACAAAATATATAATCAAGTTTTTTGTATTTTCTACTACAATAAGAATAAGCAGCACAAAGTTGATGGAGGAGATGTAATAATGGCAGATGGAGGATAATTATATTAATAATAACTAGATGGAGTCATTTCAAATACCACTGCAACGAATAATATAGTAATTATTTAGTTACAAGTACTACTCAGATGGATTTAAACTTTATGTTTTTTCCTCTCTTTGTCTAACCCTTTATTTTTATTTTTCAATTTCATGTGTTAAGTTCTAGTAAATCTAGGTCTGAATAGAGGAGAATGATCATTTAATTTGTGATATATCTAAAGGTTACAATTACTTTTAACAATTTCCTTAGAAAGAGTAGCTTTTAAAATTATTTTTTCTCAAAACATTTGACTTGTTTAAAAAGAAATTTGGATTTAAAATGAATTTAGTGAATTTTAAGAGATGTGTGACCACAACTATCATTAATATTATTACAGAATGCATAAAATTGATGGACAAGCATCTCTTTTTTTGCGTGTGTGTGTATTCTAGCACCTTGATTAAATTCTTATAATGTTACTTAACTCATATATATAAATTACTAGCAAGCTAGCACTTTTCATTTTTTTAAAAAATAAATCTTCTCCATTACTTAAAACAATTTTTAGTTTTACAGAAGATCTACCTAAGTGTTTCATATTTTCTACTAGAATATGAATATGAAGTACAAAGTTAATGGTGATGAAGATGCAATATTAATAGAAGTTCCTATGTCTTTTATCGCACATCAAGAACCAAAAACTAAGGTAAGCTTTTCAAAGATTCCTCAAATTAGAAGGTGTTTAGTTTTTTTCCTTTTAGTAAATGTGCAAAAATCATTTGATGAATTCTTGAAAAACCTTTTAATATTAATTGTGTTACAAAAAAAAGAAGAAAAATTCTCTTCTCAATAACTAATACCTCTGGATCGTAGCGCAACAACAATATTTAAATATGTGATACATATAAATATAAGCACTCTCTCTCTCTCATATATATATATATATAATAAGATTTTTAAAGGTTCTCTAAAAAGTCTAAATTCTGTTCCCCAATAACATATATGATCGCTATCCATATTTTTCTTTTATAGTGTCATTTTTTATAATTAAGTCTACATTCATGCAAACAAATAGTAGATCTTTCAAGATAAATTTTGTCCATATGATGTTATACAATGTTATAGAATTAAAGGCAATAATGTATGAAGAGAATTCTTGTTTTTGGAGAGAACTTTTTCCAAGCATTAACACATATAAATATTTTTGTGCCACATACAAATCACACATTACTTTTAAAATAACTATGATATCACCTTGAAAAATTCAGATCTCTACCGTTGATTAAACTCACCACATATGAAAGTGTTATGAACTATTTATACCCATTTATCAAATGTCACAGCCATTCATCACAAAACCTAATACCTTAGTAGCTAACATGTTAAAAATAGCCACATCAACAACTTAGAACTAACAGACATAATTAAATGCACTATATTTTTAACTAAGCTACTATCAAAATGATTCACTGCTATTGAAAATATAATCAAGTTGTTGATTGCTTTTTAAAATATGCAAATAAAATTGATGAAGAAGTTATGTTCTCCAATTCCTAGCAATTATACAAGTACTTTATAGTAGAAGGTATAGGCAAGACAATCATGAAATCTCCAATATCTTGTGTACCATTTGATGTACAAAATGTTGATTCTCCACACTCTATCCAGGAAATTACCTTTTTAGAATGGACTTTGGATAAATTTAAATTCCATAAATACAACTTTTTTGTATTGCAGAATACGAAGGGTAAGAATAAGGTGGTAGAGATGATACCAGAAACTATGTATTACCTACATACTTATACATTTGAACAGAGAAAGCAAAACTGGATCATCAACAATAAATCTCGTCTAGATGGTTCAACAATTGATTATGTAAGTTTACCATCCATTTTCTTTTAAATAGTATAAATGATTTTCTTATCAACATTTCCTTCTTTTTTTGCTTTCCGCTATTCTATACTAACAAGATTTAAATATTTCTATTTATAATTTAACTGAGCAACTGTGTATGTCTTTCACTTTACTTATATATAATAGATATAAATACTGAATGTGATGAACTATGTACTTTGTAGTGTAATTTTTCTTTGCTCTTGAGTATCTTTAAGTGCACATTTGATGAGATTATGAAAAAACTAACACTTAATAATTATTGGCGTATAGGAATACTATCATTTGGAGACACACAAAAAGTTACGGTCTCTGATAGAGGTTTACAGGTTTGTGGTATATGGGAAAATTCCTGATAAAAGTAAAAAATCAAGCGAAAATGGAGAAACAGTGCAGGTTCGCTCAAGAAAATAAGACTAAATTAATTAATGAGATCGACTGTATTATGCTTGGTCACTAAAAGAATTTAATTTGCAGGTGACACCAAGACTGAAACAACATATGCATGGCGCTAACTTCATCAAACATTATGTGGTTGGAACATGTGAATATTACAATGGAGATTACAAAAATATACGAAGAAAAGTTAATCTATCAGAACGTGACATCCCTTTAAACTTTGGTAAGCAAAATTAAGGATGTCACAATAAAACATATATTTCCTCTTTATGTTTGTATTATTATTGTTGTTTTCATGTCCATTGTAATTTTCATAGTGCATTCTTATAATTTTTGTACGTATTTTGTGGTCAGAAATAAAAGGGAAAAGAGAAAATGCAGATTGCTATGGGCATCAACAGGTGAACGTGGGAGATGATGTGTTAAGTACACAGGTGAGATCGGGAGATGCTGCACCAAGTGCTTCTGTGAAATCCTTTTATTATCTTTGGGATTTTGAGCTTATACTTGAGGCACACGATGCAAAACTTACCTAGGAAAAACTGTAACTGTATTAGGTATTGATGAAATCTATTTGTCCTCTGTTATTAGAGGAAAGTATTGAATTAAGACTTTATGTTGTAATGTCTATGATGCTTAAATATTTGATTTTCCATTTCTAAGAATAAATATTTTGTTTAGTAAAACATATAGTACTCCTTTTTGTCCAAGTATTTAGTTCATATTAATAATATAAAATGTAATAGAACTGGGAAAAATTTATATATATATATATATATATATATATATATATATTATATCATGTCACGACTAATTTCTCGAGTCATGATGGCACCTACAATTTCCCCCATGGGAGTATCAATCCCCGTAGCCCAAAATGGTTAGTACTGGACTACTATCAAAGTGAAGCACGCACAAGCAAGAGTAATAAGCGGATGAACTTAAAACAGAAGAAGCAATGGAAAATATAAATATAGAAACTACACCATCCCACAACCTGGTATCAAAAGTATAGGAGCCACTAATAAATAAACAGAATATAAGAGAGTGCGAATGTAAAATATACAAGTACCTCTTAATATACTAAAGAGTCAACTCCCAAAAGAAGAGATATAGCTAAGTCCCAGTCGCCAGGAGCTTACCCTATGTCTCTAATGTCAAGATCTACACGAGTCTGCGCGTCAACAACGATATCTCACACTAGGATCTGCACTAGAAAGATGCAGAAGTGTAGTGTGAGCACCAATTGTAAAGCAATGGGTACCCAGTAGGAATCATAGGCTGACTAAGCATATATAAAATATAAAAGCAATAAATAGCAGATAACAAAGAATAGGTCACGGAAGAAAATAGAGGAAGCACACGAAAGCTAGCAACAGATAGAAGGCATAGAGAATACAAGTGTACTATGCTATCCACATAAGATATATCACAGAACACGAGTGAAAGTGATAGAGAATGCACTTGGATCCTTGCAACAACAATATATGCAGAAATTTTAACGAGTAGAGCGATATACCGGTAACCTCAAATAACGAGAAGGAGAGAAGGGCAACTAAACATCAGCATGCTAACAATGCAAACACAAGGTAAGGATGATCTGATAGTAAACCAATAAGTAACTACAATATGAACGAGTAAAACTAGTCTACCTACAATACCAACGGGTGCCCATACACCCGAGGATTACAAATAAGTGAAAACAAACTTTCCGACATCCCATACTACCGGAGCGTACATTCAACAAATAACAAACAAGGGTGGAACCATGCAAACAATGAAAGTTGTGGTATGTCATGCCATCTGTACCATATGCACCTCCTCCGGTGGCCATAGGCCTAGCAGGTAGAACCTATGGAAGGCTTCCCCCATATACCGCTACTTCCCCGTATACCCTTCATCCGGCACTCTCGAATCGTAGACCTTAGTCTGGATCAGCAAGGTCTATAGAGGTGTCTGAGACCACATTCAAACTCTCAGTATCTCGATATATATGCGTAGAGTCTATCCAGGTATAAAATCAGTAATAAAATTATGCCTAGCACTCCAACCCAGCCGAGTCTAGTGTCATGTAGAAATCAATAGAAAAGCATGTCTAGCACTCCAGCCTAGTCGAGTCTAGTATCAGCTCAAAATCAATAGTAAAACTCATGTCTATCACTCCAACCCTGCCGAGTCTAGAATGAGTGTGAAAATCATCGTTTAATCTCTTTTATCTCAAGAAAAATCCATAAAACTAGTTTTATATCCATTTATAACTGAAAACGGGCCCTCAGGGCTATGCAAGATTTAGAAAACTTGTGATAGTGAGGCCCACAACCATGTAGTAGTAAACCAATGCAGAAAAACTCTTTTCATGAAAATGATAGTATGTTCGAATACAATCGATAGCTCAACAACTCACAATTAACCTACCTGCCCTACACAAGCTCAATCTACTCTACAACACAAATAACCAGCTCATAATTGCAATTCCATGTCTGGAACTCATGAAAATTTCCCAATTATTCCACCATCTATGGTCCAAAGGCATATACAAAGTCCACACGAGGCTGCAAGGGTAATGCTATAAAACTAGCTCAAATACTATAGCAAACGTAGGAAATATAGATGAACAGAAGGAAAGCGGGCAAGGTCTGGGGTGCCAAACTAGTAAACCCAACCTAAAGATGCTAAATAGTACAATTATATTCAATATAAGCAAAGTCAAAGGTATGTAAGCTGTAACCTACCAAACATCCGACGAATAGCCATTGGAAAGACAACGCCCGAGTCCAAACTACTTTGGAAAGCCCCGAATCGCAATCAAACTATCAAGAACATCATCTACTAGTCAAGATGAAGCTAACAATACCCATAATGCTAGTAATTTAGTTGGATCAAAATCTGAGTCAAAAGTAGGCCCGTAGGACCCATAATCAAAATCGTAAATAAAAGTTACCATAACACTCCAGACGACGCTAGGAACACATGCTCAGAAAATTAGCACAATTCAAGTAGGGGAGAGGGCCAAAAACAGTTCTCAACCTCAGTAACAATTTAGGAATCAAAAGGAAGAATTTAACAGAATTAGAGGATGAATACTTACAATTTGGGATGGAAAATTGATCATGGGTACGGATAAGCTATCCCAGCACTTAAATCCCACAGTGAAAATGGAGCTTAAAGTTCTTAAAACAATGAAGGAATTCAATTTAATGAGCTTCAAAATGAAAAAGGAATGTTTAATAATAGAGATCTTTGCAAAAGCAGAGCATTTCATCGCAAATGTGGAGGTCACTGTTCACCAATGACTCCACAAAAGAGGAAAAATCTCTGCAAATGTAGACATCACCAAAGTGACAGAACTCCACAAAAGCGGAGGTCCCCGATCAGATGTACTTCCACAAATGCGGAGGAATGTCCGCAAATAGAAAGTCCACAAATGCGGTGCTCTATCGCAAAAGCGGTATCCCCAAATATAACACAAAAGCAGCAAAAGCAGATACACCAGAACCAGTTATACCAGCAAAACATAATTAAGTTCAAATGCTCGGATGGACCCTCGGGATACATCCAGAACCCTGCGGACACAAACCCAACATGCTACTCAACTAAAAATGATATTTCGTACTCACTGAAATTGATGAAATGTATAATGGAGGTTGATTTAACAAAAAAGTGGGGCCCACATCCAAAACTAACCCTTAACCAAAACAGAACCCAATAGCCCAAAATGAGCCTGGAAGCCTCAGTGTAATAACACTTCTGGTCATTCTCACATTTTTTCCTTTCTTGTACTACTAAAGCTTTCCTGTAGTGGCCCCAAGTCATTTATGGCTTGCTGAGACTAGTAGTCTGATGCTCGGGCCGTCTGTTTGGTCTTTATGGCCGTTTCCTTGTTTTAGAGCTTCAACTTTGGAAATTGTTGACTTCAGACAATATTCTTAGCTATCATACTTGAAATCGAATTTTGACAGTTTCATTAGCTCCGAATCATGGACTTTGGTCTAGGTGGACATTTAGTCAAGATTCGGGAGCTATTCAACTTGGAATTCTTTCTTGGCCTGTGTTTTCAGGCCAGTTGGGCTTATTTGGTTGAATTTGGTAAACATTTGGAGAAGATAGCCTCGGATGGAAATTCTGTCAGCGCTATTAGCTTCAAAATATCGAGTTTAGGCTAGAGGGACCATTGGTTCATATCCCAAGGCTCCAAGACTTGATTTTGGCCCTTGAGTTCTGTCTTGGGAATTGTTGGCATAAAGTTTAATTTGGCGTGGGGCCTACTTTTTATTAAATCAACCTCCAATGGGATTTCCGTCGATTCCGTCAGGTATGAAATGCCATTTTTGATATATTATCTTAGGTCATTTGTGCGCGCGAGGTCCCGAATGAGCTTTATGGGCCCACCCAGAGACTTTTTCCCCCTTTGTTACTGTTGGTTTGCTATTGCAGGTGAGGGCCTATGGCCTTAATCGCGACCATGAGGGAATCCATCGCGATCGTGGTGGTTTGTCTCACTGGTCATTGCGACCGCGAGGGTCCCTTCACGCAATCACGATGAAGGTCCTGTGGACCAGCCTTCCTTGCTCTACACGATCGCGAGATCTTTCCTCACGACTGCGATGAAGCCCTTCCCTCCTTGTTCTTCGCGATTGCATGGCTAGTACTTGCAATCACGATGGTCTAGCCAGCGTGGTCCTCGCGATCGCATGAGGTCCCTTCGCCACCGCAATGAAGGACCTCTGGGCAATATATAATCCTTTCTCCTTCATTTTTCCAGCTTTTGTTTCTTAAGGTTCTCACTCCAAACTCATAATTCTCTTAAAACAGATTGCTCCAATTAGTTCTAAGCTTGGGGAATTCTTTAATTGCCAAGAAATCTTGCTTCTCTCATCACTTGGTAAGTTCCTTCTTCCTCCTAAGTTGCATCTTCTCCGTGAGCCACCCTTCATTGATGGGTTTTCTCAAAGCTTGAATTTTCTGGGTTTATAGTTGTCCTTTTGGCTGGATTGCTCGTAATTGCGGGAATTTCAGTTTGCATCACTTGGTAAGTTCCTTCTTCCTCCTAAGTTGCTTCTTCTCCGTTAGCCACCCTTCATTATGGGTTTTCTCAAAGCTTGAATTTTCTGGGTTTATAGTTGTCTTTTTGGCTGGATTGCTCGTAATTGGGGGAATTTCAGTTTGCTAGCTTGTTTCTCTCATCGTTGTACGTATTTCTTGCTTTAATTTCTGGTTTCATTCTCGAATTTTCCCAGTTTAATTCCCATTTTGAGCGGGCTATTTTGTGCCATTTTTCTTGGCCAAATTTTCTCAAAATTGGAGCATGCACTCACGGGAGTAGTATGTTCAGTTTATTTCTTACGTTGATTGTAGTATTCGTGTAGTATTGCTATACTACCCTTGTGGCCCCATGTGGCCTTTGTATATGCCTCTGGATGATTGATGGTGGGATATTTGGGAATGTCCACAAGTCTCAGTCATCGTGAACTTACTTTAGGTTGGTTATCTGTGTTGTAGAGCTTCTTGTGCTTGTGCAGGGCCGATAGGAATGTTTTTGAGCCATTTTGGGATAATCTATTGTTTGCAAGCATATCATTCATGTAAAAGGTTTTCCCTGCATGTTTTACTATGAATTTGGCTTCGGGCCTACTATAAATGGTTTTTCTAAAATATTGCATGGCCTCGGGGGCCCATTTTCGGTAAATTAACTTTGAAAGGGTATTGGTACTGGCTTTTATGAAACCTCTTGGAATAAGGGGGTTATTACGATGATTTAATCTCGAGTTTTTACATTGACACTAGGTTCAGCTGTACCATAGCGCTAGACATGATTTTTTACGAATTTAGACCTAGATACACCTCGGGCACCCTTTATGAGGGTTTTAGAGATCACTACTACTATTTTAGACCTGGTTCAATTCCTGGCTCGTATTCTGAGACTCTGATTATTGATCTAGATCCGGTCACACTCTGGACTATTGTACTTTGAGATTTGCAGTTTTAGTACGTGGTCTACGAGTAGACCCCCATGGACACTGTCGTTCCTGGGCCAATGGCTACGGGCCAATGAGTGTTCTAGGAGGAGGGGTATACAGAGGAGTTGAGGTATACGGGTGAGCCTTCCATGGGTCCTACCTCTATTGGGCCTTCTAGGTACCGGAGGGGGTAACATACGACACTTTTATCACACCAGATTCATCATGTCATCATCATGCAAATTGTATTCCGATTCCATCATACCAGATTCATCATGTCATTATCATGCATATTGTATTTTAATTCAACCCTTGTTTGTTGTTTGCTCAGTGTACACTCCGGTAGTATGGGATGCTGGAGGGTTTGTTTTTCACTTGATTGTGTTCCTCGGTTGAATAGCCGGCCGTTGGGACTGTAGATAAATTATATTAATCCTTTTATCTTATAGTGCTTGTTATGGCCTTCAGTTCTTGGTGGTTTAGTGGGTTCTAGCCTATTGAGGCTCTGATTGTTGGCTACTTTGATTATTCAGGGGGCTAGTGGGTCTTATATTGTTGAGGCACTATTTTTGTGGCCTTCTGAGTGGCTTTGGGGGTTATCAGATTCTATTCTTTAGCATGGTTCTTGATGGTGTATCTCGGTACTTGTGGCTTAGTTATTCCATCCTAGGGTTATACTTGAGAGATTGTTTTACGTCTATTCTTATCTTGAAATTGATGTTTTAAGCATGATTCCGTTAGTGTATGGCTTCTGGTTGATTTTGTTGGCTTGCTTTCCTCCGTTCCCTTTTTACTTAAGGTTACTGGTATACCATCATGCTTCTAAACTCTCTCTTTATATATACTATTTTTGCAAGGATCTCAGGTGCGTTCTTCTTTCTTTCACCTATGTTTCTGTGTATGTATACCTTCTGTGGCTAGCATTGTATGTTTGTGTCCTTGTTGTCTTTTATACATGCTAGTTTTCTTATGCTTCCTCTTTTTTTCTGTGACTGTTTCCTTGTATTCTGCAATATTACTATTTTTATATTTTATATGCGATCAGTCGGCCGATGATGCCTACTGGATACCCATTGCTTAGCAATTTATGCTCATACTACATTTCTACATCTTTTTTGTGCAGATATTAGTGTGAGCTTTTATTGATGATCGCATGGAGACTCATGCATCTTTTGTATATTCGAGAATAGGGTGGGCGCCTGACAATCGAAGCTTGACCACATCTCATCTGTTGGCACTGCTGCTCTTGTACTTTCGGAGACAGTTGTATATTCTATTTTGTTACTTCTAGAACTTGTATTCTATTAGAAGCTTCTGTACTATCAATACCAAGTCTTGGGATTGGTGTAGTTTTCTTATTTATATATATTCGGGTTATTTGCTTCCATTTGCCTTTATCTTATTCTGCTTCCACTTATTTTTACTTATTGTGCGTATTGGTTAGGTAGTAGCCCATTACTAACCTTCAGGTAGTTGATCATGCTTGGGCTATTGACGTTTTATATCGTGAGGCATATGGAGGTAGTAGTAATAAGCATCATTGACATGATAGTTTCTAAGGTTCCCAGACTTGAGGTAGGGGATTCTCTGCTAGGGATCAGTTCCATTGCTTCTTATCTAGCAGACCAATTTCACTTGCTCCATAGGTTCCAGAGGGTGGTTGTGTAGGGCATGTTGAGCAGAGTAGAAAAGGTACGAGTTAGGTTCTTTGAGGTTTGCATTCAGAGTGTGTAGGTTGTGGTGGCCGATCAGGTTCAGTAAGATCTTCCCGTCGGACTTCATCTGGTAGAGGTTATTTTTTATGTGGTTAGCATGGGCACTTTGCTAGGGATTGCCCAATGGTCGCATATCCCAGTCAGCAGGGTTGTTATGATTATGGGGTGATTTGTCACTTTTCCAGAGATTGTCCCTGGTGAGGGATGGTTGAGCCTTCAGCTTCAGCTACTCAGTCCAGAGATAGACCCCGTCAGTCCGATGCCCCTTTTGGTAGGCCAGAGGTAGAGGTTCCCGATGTTGTTACTCCAGGTGCGTCTCCGTTTACCTTCGTTTAGTGATAGCATTGTTTGCTTTGTGATTTTACTCCTTTTTCGTGTCTTTGCTTATATGCCTATATGTTTTCTTTGTTTAGCTGTTTTACTACTTGAGTTGTAGTGTCTATGCGTGTAATTTCCTGATAGATCTTTCTTTAGTAGTGTATGGGGTGAGTTATCCGTAAAAGGTGTTTATCCAGAGTTATAGCTTATGGGTAGGTCTTGTTAGCCTTTTTGGTTGGCTTTACTTCTAGTTTTGTTATGGTTCTAGATTTGGGTTGAGTCTTCCTTTCCTAGTGGTCCTAGATGGTTGTTGCCTAGGTCCTTACCTAGCGTTTGCTAGAGGTCCTTGGGTTGGGTTTGTGTGATACCAGTGGTTGTGCTAGAGATTGAGGTTCTGTTTAAAGTTGTGAGGTGTTGGTTATAATAGTGAGCATTGGTTGGTTGTGTTTTCTCGGGTGATTAGAGTCGACCCTCTTTGTTTGGTTGGTTTAGGAGGTGAGCGGGTTGGGGTTGCTTTCCTTGTTTCCTTCATCTTCAAGCCCGATTTGAGATGTTCTTATTTGTTCTCCCCAACCCCTGTTGGGTTGAGTTTTATCGTAGTACTCTAGTTGAGGTTTTTATTGTAGCATTGCGGTTGGATTTTGACTATAGCATTGGGGTTGAGTTTTTTACCATAGCAATTTGGTTGAGTCGGGCATTTGGCCTACTCTCGTTCTGTCATATCAAGTGTTGCCAGTAAGAGTTGTGGGAGCTAAGGGAACAACTTCAGAGTCTTCTGAAAAAGGAGTCTATCAGGTCGGTTGCATCTTTGAAAGAGGTTGTAAGGTTCAGCGTATGCTAAGGAAGGGTTTTTCATAGTTAAAAAATGAGGGAGATGACTCCTTGTTTGTATATCTGTTCTAGTAGCTGACAGAGGGTTTGCTTGGGCTGGTATGTTAGTGACGTAATTTGACCGACTATAGATTGCAGTGACTTTTCCTTCGATTGGTTCGAGGTCAGTTTTTCCTTCTAGTATGAGATCGAGGTAGTGGTCATTTCTAGTATTACCTTTGGGAGTTTTTTGCATCAACTGTGGTGCCCTTGTTATATTCATTGGAGGACCCCAAGTGTCAGTAGCATCTATGGATTTGGGCAACTTGTACATTCAGAGCCTAGTTGGCTTCGGTTCCTATGTATTCGTCGGCAGCAATGGGTCTACTCATGGGTTTGACAGAGGCTTTGAGTGGCAATTGGAGTTGGATTTCAGAATTGTGGGCTAGCAAGTTACATCGGATGGTTTGTGGAAGTTTCTCTTCGGTTGCAGTATCCTTGTGCTAGAAGGAAGTGGGTGTAGGCAACTTAGCTTCCTTACTTTGGTTTCGGAATGACTGTTGGCCTTGGGCATCCAGTCCCTAGCTAACCATTGGATTAGGCCAGGCATTCCAGATCTTAGTGGGTTCTTTTCCGTATGAGGTTCAGTCTACTTTGGTTGGACAAAATCAATTGTGGTGTAGGGTATATGATCAGGTTATGCGGGTTAAAGTCAGTAGGGCTACTTTAGGTTCTAATGGTACTTCGAGATCAATGATCGCCTTGATGATTTCTAGAGTTAGAGGTTTGAATAGGTTGGTTCTCCAAGAGGTCATCTATTGTATGCAATTCCAGTGTTGTTTGGGCTCTGCCAGTATGGGTCAGACGCTCGGTATATTGAATGCTTTTGGGGTTATTGGTTTGTATACTGGTACAACAGATCGGATGTTTGTGCCAGAGGGAGAATTGGAAGGTCAATACATTGTAAATATCTAAGCAGCGACCGTGGACTTCAGGCACCTTTTCCTTTGCCTATGTGCTGTTTTGACTTGATAAATGCCGCATGGTGGACTTTTTCCTAAGGTGAGACTAGTAGGGTGATTTTGAAACTCAAATGATGTCCGACCATTTAGAGTAGTAGTGGTATTTCCAATAGTTTAGAGCTTAGTTGGGTTATGGACTTCGTGGTAGGCTTACCACACCCTTCGCAGGGTCTTGGTTTTGGTTTTGGTCTTTTGGGCAGGTTGCCCTGGCTCGTTCGCTTTTAGTTGATTCAAACTTGGTGTGGTTCAGAGAGGTTGTTTTTCTTGAACATTTGGGAGATTTATCCGTTGACATAGGGTGTTCATACATGCCTTTCCCAACCCTGGTATGCAAGCTTCAGCCGGGTTCAGATGGTTGGTTAAGATGGGTTCAGGTAACGGGGTTGGTCTTAGCAAAGGTGTTCGTCCGTTGGTTGATGGTCAGTCGGGGTAAAACTACTATCGTTTTTGAGGATGTGCTTTGGGTTAGAACTTTGGATGTCAAAGGAATTGTATTCTATGGATCTCCGGTAGGTTGGCTAATGGTTCGAAGGTGATTCGAGTGCTCGACTTATGTGAAGCTTCATGATTATGGTGCAAAGGGGTTCAGGTCAGAATAAAGGGTTTTCCGGTTCATGAGTTAGAGTTTTGAGTTGATGACTTTCTTGGTGCACCTGGTTATGGTGTCAAGGATTCGAGTTTTGGGTGTTGACTGCCTTGGTTCTTCTTGGTTTTGGTGTTATGTCAGTGCTTTCCAGTTGAGAGTCTTGAGGTTCAGTTGGTTGGGAGATCTTTGGAGTTTTGGAGTTAAGGTTGGAATCTAGCTTGGCTAGAGTGAAGTTAAGGTCTGGTTGCTTTCTTTGGTCTCGTTCTATTGGGTGTTATCCGGTTGAAGAGGCTACCTGAGTTGTCAAAGAGAGTAGTGTAGGCTTTGTATCCTCAGTTGTAAAGCCTCTGCTCTTCCCTTCTTTCTTGACTTTCGGGGATAAAAGTCTTTTTTAGTAGTGGATGATGTAATGACCCCTCAGGTCATTCTTGCATTTTTTCCCTTCTTGTAGTGTTAGAGCTTGCCTGTAGCGTCCCCAAGTCATTTATGGATTGCTAGGATTGGTAGTCGATTGCTCGGGCCATCTCTTTGGTCTTTATGTCTGTTTCCTTGTTTTAGAGCTTCAACTTTGGAAATCATTGACTTCAGTCAACATTCTTAGCTATCGTACTCAAAATCAAATTCTGAAAGTTCCGTTAGCTCCGAAGCATGGACTTTGGTCTAGGTGGATCTTTGGTCGAGATCCGAGAGCTATTCAGCTTGGAATTCTCTCTTGCCCTGTGTTGTTTGGCCATTTGGGCTTGTTTGGTTGAATTTTGTCAACATTCAGAGAAGACGGCCTTGAATGAAAATTTTGTCAGCGTTGTTAGCTCTGGAATGTTGAGTTTAGGCTAGAGGGACCATTTGTTCGGGTCTCGAGGCTTCTAGGCTTGATTTCGGCCCTTGAGTTCCATTTTGGAATTGTTGGCATAAAGGTTGATTTAGGTGTGAGGCCCATTTTTCATTAAATCAACCTCCGATGGGATTTCCGTCGATTCTGTATGGTCTGGAAAACCATTTTTGATTCGTTAGCTTAGTTAGTTTGTGCACCCGAGGTCACGGATGAGCTCTGTGGGCCCACCCAGAGACTTTTCCCCATTGGTTTCTGGTGGTTTGTTGTTGCAGGTGCAGGCCAATGACCTTAATTGTTACTGCGAGGGAAGCCATAACAATTGCGGTGGTCTGTCTCGCTGGTCATCGCGACCGCAAGGGTCCCTTCACGCGATCACAATGAAGGGCCTGTGGACCAGCCTTCCTTGCTCTACGCGATCGCGGGATCCTTTCTCGCGACCGCAATGAAGCCCTTCCCTCCTTGTTCTTCACGACCGCATGGCTAGTCCTCGCGATTGTGATGGTCTAGCCAGTGTGGTCCTCGCAACCGCGTGGGGTCCCTTCGCGACCGCGATGAAGGACCCGTGGGCAGTATATAATCCTTTCTCCTTCGTTTTTCCAGCTTTTGTTTCCTAAGGTTCTCACTCCAAACTCATAATTCTCTCAAAATAGATTGCTCCTATCAGTTCTAAGCTTGGGGAATTCTTCAATTGCCGGGAAATCTTGCTTCCCTCGTCACTTGGTAAGTTCCTTCTTCCCCCAAAGTTGCTTCTTCTCTTCTAGCCACCCTCTATTCATGGGTTTTCTCAAAGCTTGAATTTTATGGGTTTATAGATGTCCTTTCGGCTGGATTCCTCATAATTGCGGGAATTTTAGTTCACTAGCTTGTTTCTCTCATCGTGGTACGTATTTCTTGCTTTGATTTTCAGTTTCATTCTTGAATTTTCCCTCTTTAATTCCAATTTTGAGCATGCTATTTTGTGCCATTTTTCTTGGCCAAATTCACTCAAACTTGAAGCATGCACTCATGGGAGTAGTATGTTCATCGTGCTTCTCTTTATTTTTAATTTCGAGTTGTGGGCCCTGTGGGCTCGCTTTCGATCCGAATTTCGACCCGGCCATTATTATAGCATTATGGGTATCGTTGGTTTCGTACTAACGCATAGATTATTGTGTTGATAGTGTTTTCACAAATTGGAGCTTCTCAGAGCAGTTCGAGCCTGGACGATGTTATTCCCACAGCTAGTCGTCAGATGACAGGTAGGTTATGGCTTTTCCCTACCTAGACTCTGCGTATATAGGTTATAACTGCATTAATTAGCTTTCTTGGGTTGGTTTTCTAGGTTGTTACCCTTAGACCTTGTCCGCCTTTTCTGTCATTTTATTTCTTACGTTGATTATAGTATTCGTGTAGTATTGCTATATTACCCTTTTGGCCCTGTGTGGCCTTTGTATATGCCTCTGGACCATAGATGGTGGGATATTTGGGAATGTCTGCAAGTCTCGGACATCGTGAACTTACTTTAGGCTGGTTATCTGTGTTGTAATGCTGCTTGTGCCTGTGTAGGACCGATAGGAATGTTTGTGACTCATTTTGGGCTAATCTATTTTTTGCGAGCATATCATTCATGTATAAGGTTTTCCATGTATGTTTTACTATGGATTTGGTTTCGGACCTACTATGAGTGGTTTTTCTAAAACTTTATATGGCCCCGAGGGCCTGTTTTCGATAAATAGACTTTGAAAGGGTCTTGGTACTGACTTTTATGAAACCTCTTGGAATAAGGGGGATATTATGATGATTTTATCTTGGGTTTTCACATTGACACTAGGCTCGGTTGTGCCGTAGCGCTAGACATGATTTTCTATGAATTTAGACCGGGATACACCACAGGCACCCTTTATGAGGGTTTTTGAGATCACTACTACTGTTTTAGACCCGATTTGATTCTGGAATGTATTAAGAGACTTTGATTATTGATCTAGATCCGGTCACACTCCGAACAGTTGTACTTTGAGATTCGCAGTATTAGTCTGTGGTCTACGAGTAGACCCCCATGGACTCTGTCGTTCCTAGGCCAATGGCTACGGGCCAATGAGTGTGCAGGAGGGGGGTATACGAAAGAGTTGAGGTATATAAGTGATTCTTCTATGGGTCCTTGCTCTATTGGACCTTCTAGGTACCGGAGGGAGTAACATACGAAACTTTTATTACACCAGATTCATCATGTCATCATCATGCATATTGTATTCTGATTCTACCCTTGTTTATTGTTTGCTCAGTGTACACTCCGTTAGTATGGGATGCCGGAGGGTTTATTTTCACTTGATTGTGTTCCTCGGTTGTATGGGCGGCCGTTGGACCTGTAGGTAGATTATATTACTCCTTTCATCTTATAGAGCTTGTTATGGCCTTCAGTTCTTGGTGGTTTAGTGGGTTCTAGCTTGTTGAGGCTCTGATTGTTGGATACTTTGATTATTGAGGGGGCTAGTAGGTCCTATATTGTTGAGGCACTATTTTTGTGGCCTTTTGAGCGGCTTTGGGGGTTATCAGATTCTATTATTTAGCATGGTTCTTGATGGTATATCTCGGTACTTGTGGCTTAGCTATTCCATCCTAGGTTTATACTTGAGAGATTGTTTTACTTCTATTCTTATCTTGAAATTGATGTTTTAAGCATGATTCTGTTAGTGTATGGCTTCTGGTTGATTTTTTTGGCTTGCTTTCCTCCTTTCCCTTTTTACTTGAGGTTACCGATATACCGCCATGCTTCTTAACTCTCTCTTTATATATATTGTTGTTGCAAGGAACCCATGTGCGTTCTTCTTTCTTTCACCTGTGTTTCTGTGTATGTATACCTTCTGTGGCTAGCTTAGTTTGTTTGTGTCCTTGTTGTCTTCTGTACATGCTAGTTTCCTTGTGCTTCCTATTTTTTTCTGTGACTGCTTCCTTGTATTCTGCAATATTACTATTTTTATATTTTATAAGCGCTCAGTCGGCCGATGATGCCTACTGGGTACCCGTTGCTTAGCAATTGGTGCTCATACTACACTTATGCATCTTTTTGGTGCAGATATTAGTGTGAGCTCTAACCATTGCTCGCGTGGAGACTCGTGCAGCTTTTGGATATTTGAGACTAGGGTGAGTGCCTGACGATCGGGGCTTGACCACATCTCATCTGTTGGCACTGTTGCTCTTGAACTTTTGGAGACAGTTGTATACTCTATTTTGTTACTTCTTGCACTTGTATTCTATTAGAATCTTTTGTACTATTGATACCAAGTCCTGGGGTTGGTGTAGTTTCCTTGTTTATATATATTCGGGTTTTTTGCTTCCGCTTGTCTTTACCTTATTATGCTTCCACTTATTTCTCCTTATTGTGCGTATTGGTTAGGTAGTAGCCCATTACTAACCGTTTCGAGCTACGGGAATTGGTTCGCCTATTGGGGGGTCGTAGGTGCCATCATGACCTGAGAAATCGGGGACCCAAACCAATGGACCCTCTAGGCCAAAGTCAACATTCTAGAGCTAACAACGCTGACGAAATTCCCATCCGAGGTTGTCTTCTACAAATGTTGACCAACGTCAAACTTATAAGTTCAACTGGCATGAAATCTCAGAAAACTTAGATAAAACCAAAGGGAAAGCTCCTAGGACCCGACCAAGGGTCCAATTAGACCAAAATCCATGCTCTGGAGCTAATGAAATTGTCAGAATTCGATTTTGAGCATAATTTCTAAGAATGTTGACTAAAGTCAATGATTTCCTAAGTTAAAACTGACCTAACGAACAGCTCAGGCACCAAACCACCATTTCCAGCAAGTCATAAATGACATGGGGCCACTATAGGAAAGCTCTAACAGTGCAAAAAAGGTTAAAATGTGAACATGACCAGAAGGTTCATTACATCATCCACTACTAAAAATGACCTTCGTCCTCGAAAGTCAGGAAAAAGGGAGTACCTGAAGGCTTAAACAACTGCGGATACTAAGCACGCATCTCTCTCGGTCTACCAGGTAGCCTCTTCGACCAAACTGTGCCTCGACTGAACCTTAGCCACAGGAATCTGATTGCACCTTAACCTCCTGATATCTCTAGCTAAAATGGCTACTTGCTCCTCAACAAAAGTTAAACTCTCATCTAACTGCACTGAATCACACTGCAACACATGTGACTCATCCAGAACATAATGCCTCAACATAGATACATGGAAGAATAGGAGCATAGCTTAGACCATAGGAGGAAAACCTAACAGATAAGCAACACTACCAACCCTCTAAAGAATCTCAAACAACCTAATATACCTAGGGCTGAGCTTGCCCCGCCTACTAAATCTCATCATGCCCTTCATGCGCGACACTCGAAGAAACACTCATTCACCAACACTGAACTCTAAGGCATGAAATCTATGGTGTGTGTAGCTCTTCTACCTACTCTGGGCTACCCAAAGTCTATCCTGAATCATCCAAATACTATCTAGGGAATCACAAAGAAGGTTTGTACTCTACGGCCGGGACCCAAAACTATCAAACAAACCCATGGCAATCTTCAATGCCTACCATACAAGGCCTTAAAAGGCACTATATGAATACTTGAGTGATAACTATTATTATACGCCAACTTCCCCCAAGGTTTATACTGATCCCATGAACCTCCAAAATCAAGAATACAGGCCCATAAAATATCATCCAAGACCTGGATAATCCTTTAATACTGACCATCTATCTGAGGATGAAATGTAGTGTTGAGCAAACTCTCTGTACCCATCTCTCACTGAATAGTCCTCCAAAACTGAGAGGTGAACTGAGTATCGCGGTCTAAAACATAAAATCTGGAACCCCATGCAAACGGACAACCTCATGGAGATAAATCTGAGCTAACCTTTTTGCACTATAGGAAGAATGAACGAGCAAGAAGCGTGAAGACATAGTCAGCCTATCAACAATAATCCAAATGGAGTCAAACTCTTGATAAGTACATGGCAATAGTGCTATGAAGTCCACATTGATTTCTTCCCACTTCCACTCAGGAATAGGAAGTCTCTGCATCAATCCAACAGGTCTAATGTGCTCAAACTTAACTTGCTAAAAGTTCAAGCACTGAGATACAAAGTCTGGTATGTCTTTCTTCATACCACTCCACCAGTAAAGTTCTCTCAAATCTCGGTATATCTTATTTGCGCCCGGATGGATAGAATATCTGGAATAATAAGCCTCACGGAGAATCAAGTGAATCAAATCAATAACTCTCATAACACAAAGGCATCCATAAAACCTTAAAATACCATCAAACTCCAAAGTAGACCTGTTGTCCTTACCCTGACAAATCTAATCATGTATATTACACAACCGCCGATCCTCAAATTAACGATGATGAATCAGATCAACCAAAGTAGAACCTATCTCAACACTGGCAAGAACTTTGCTGGGATCTGAAAAAATCAAGTTTAACCTGATGGTTAGCCAAAGACGGATTTCCAAGGGCAAAGGTCACTTTGAAACTAAAAAGAATCCAAGCTGCCCATATGCACTGCCTTTTGACTCAAGACATCTGCTATAATGTTTGCCTTTCCTAGATGGTACAGAATAGAGATATTGTAGTCCTTCAGTAACTCAATCCACCTCTTCTGCCTAAAGTTCATCTCTCGCTGACTCATGATATACTAAAGACTATGATGGTCAGTGAAACTCTCATAGTGAACTCCATATAGATAGTGCCTCAAGATCTTGAGTGCGAAGACTATCGCTGCTAACTCTAAGTCATGAGTGGGGTAGTTGTGCTCGTGATCCTTTAGCTGCCTTAACGTATATGCTAACACCCGAGCCTGCTGCATCAACACACAACCAAGACCAACTAATGAAGCATCAAAATATATTAAGAAGCCCTGACCCTTAACTAGCAATGTCAATATCAGATCTGAAGTTAATCAGGCCTTAAGCCTCTGGAAACTACCCTCGCACTGATTAGACCACTGAAATAGGACATCCTTCCTAGTCAACCTAGTCAAAGGTGCAGCTTTGGAAGAAAATTCCTCCATGAACCACCTATAGTATCCTGCCAACCCAATGAAAATGCGAACCTTGGTAGGAGTAGTTGGCCTCAACCAATCAAGAATGGCTGAAAGCTTCACTAGGTACACCCTAATCCCATCCTTATACACCACGTATCCTAGGAATGCTACTGACTCAAGCTAAAACTCTCACTTTGAGAACTTGGTATAAAGTCGATGATCTCTTAATGTCTAGAATAGGATCCTCAAATGTTGCTCATGCTCCTCCCTACTTTTTGAATATATCAATATGTCATCAATGAAGACTATCACAAATGAATCCAAACAAGGCTTGAGCACCCGACGCGTCCAGTCCATAAAAGTTGCGGGGCCATTAGTCAACTCAAAAGACATCACCAGGAACTCATAATGGCTATAACATGTCCTGAATATTGTCTTAGGGATGTCCTCCACCCTAATCCTCAACTGGTGGTGGCTTGAAGCCTAAACTATCTTAGAAAACACCACTGCAACTTGGAGCTGATCAAACAAGTTTTCTATACATGACATCGGATACCTATTCTTTATAGTTACCTTATTTAGTTGCTAATAATCAATACACATACATCGAATAGCCTGAAAGCTATACTGGACTGGAGCCTTCTCATTTTTCAAAGCTTTTGTTTGCCCTTGGTCTAAAAATCATTACACAAAATACCAAAATCAGTCTAAGTGGCCTAATAATCCCCGAATTATATTCAAATCCTAATCCCCAAGACAAACCATGATCATTCCACCCCTCCCCGGGATTTACCACCATTATTTCACTTAAAACTATCATTTTTATGGATACATTAAGCAAATTATGGTGGTTTAATGATGAATAAGTAAATGTAATCATAACCTAAGAAATTCTACACAACCCATGGCAGGTAGTGGAAACTGTTTTGGGTGTGGCAAGCCAGGCCACAGATTGAAGGATTGACCAATGACTTCACAAAATGGCAGCATTGTTAGATCCCAGAGTTATGCTCTCTTTTGTGACCCCATATATAGCAGTAGATTTCAGTGTCAGTCTAGAAATCCTCCCTGAACCCTTTTTAGTCTATACTCCAGTTAGTGATTCAATCATCGCTAGATGGGTCTATAGAAATTTCTCGGTCATAGTTTCTCAAAGAGTCACCCCAGCTGATCTTATAGAGATATAAATGATTGACTTCGATATTGTTTTAGGCATAAAGTTGTTACATTTCTGTTATGCCTTAGTCGATTATAGAACCAGGGTAGTTCAGTTTCAGTTTCCTAATGAGCCAATCTTAGAATGGAAGGGTAATACCTCAGTGCCTGTAGGTTTTCTCATCTCTTACCTTAAGGCCAAAAAAATAATTTCCAAAGGGTATATCTATCATTTTGTTCAGGTTAAGGATTCAAATTTTGAGACCCTAACTCTTCAGTCAGTCCCTGTGGTTAGTGAGTTTCTAGAAGTATTTTCAAAAGATCTTCTTGGAGTTCCTTCCAAAGGGAAATTAACTTCAGAATAGATCTCCTTCTAGATACCCACCACCTAATAGAATGGCTCCAGCTGAGCTTAAGGAGTTAGAGGAACATTTGAAAAACCTCCTAGATAAGGCCTTCATCAGACCCAGCATCTCTCCATGGGGTGCTCCAATCATTTTCGTGTGCAAGAAAGATGGTTCTCTCAGGATGTGCATTGACTACCATCAGTTGAAAAAAGTCACAATCAAGAACAAGTACCCCATCCCCAGGATTGATGACTTATTCGACCAGCTTCAGGGTGCTAGTTGCTTCTCTAAGATTGACCTTAGATCTGGTTATCATTAGCTCAGAGTCTGAGAATATGATATTCTAAAGACAGCCTTCAACACTCAATATGGTCACTATGAATTTGTAGTTATGTCTTTTGGACTAATGAATGCTCCTGCAGCTTTCATGGATTTGATGAATAGGGTGTTCAAGTAGTACTTGGATATGTTCGTCATCGTCTTTATTAATGATATCCTGATATCTTCTCAGAGAAAAGAGGATCATGCAAATCATTTGAGAGTTGTGTTGCAAACTCTCAAGGATCGCTAGTTATTCTCCAAGTTCAGTAAGTGTGAATTCTAGTTGAAGTTAGTTGCTTTCCTTGGTCATGTGGTGTCTAGTGAGGGCATATGAGTTGATTCACAGAAGATAGAGATAGTGAAGAATTGTCCTAGACCCACTTCTCCGACAGACATCAGGAGTTTTTTGGGTTTGGCTGGTTACTACAGGAGATTTGTTGAAGGATATTCATCCATAGCTACCCCGTTGACTAGATTGACCCAGAAAAAGGTTAGGTTCGAGGGGTCAGATGAGTATGAAATGAACTTCCTAAAGTTGAAGACCAGGTTGACTACAACTCCAATTTTAACTCTACTAGAGGGCTTAGATGGTTTTGTTGTGTATTGTGATGCATCCAAAGTTGTCTTGGGTTGGGTCTTAATGCAGTATGGTAAGGTCATCGCCTATGCCTCTAGACAGCTTAAGATTCATAAGAAAAACTACCCAACTTATGACCTTGAGCTTGCAGTAGTTGTCTTTACCTTAAATATTTGGAGGCACTACTTGTATGGCGTCCATATGGACATGTTTATAGACCATAAGAGCCTTCAGTATGTGTTCACGCAGAAGGAGCTAAATATCCATCAGAGGAGATGGTTAGAGTTCCTCAAGGATTATGATCTGAATGTGCTCTACCATCTGGGTATGGCCAATATAGTGGCTGATGCACTTAGCAGACTATCCATGGGTAGTGTGTCACATATTGAGGAAAAGAGAAAGGAATTAGCTAAGGATGTTCATAGGCTCACTCGCCTGGGAGTTTTCCTTACAGACACAGTATATGGCAGTGTAATAGTTCATAACGGGTCAAAATCTTTCTTAGTTGTTGAGGTAAAGGAGAAGCAAGAGAGTGATCCCATCCTACTTTAGTTAAAGGGTGCGGTCCATCAGCAGAGAGTGAAGGTTTTCTTACAAGGGGGAGATGATGTGCTTCACTACCAGAGTCATTTATGTGTTCCTAATATGGATTATTTGAGGCAGCAGATCCTGACGGAAACCCACAGTTCTAGATTTTCTATTCATCCTGGTGCCACCAAGATTACTGTGATCTATGGGAAGTCTATTGGTGTAATGGCATAAAGCGAGACATCGTGGATTTTATGGCTAAGTGTCCCAATTGTCAATAAGTGAAGGTAGAACATCAGAGACTGGGAGGTCTGACTCAAGATATTGCCATTCCTACTTAGAAGTGAGAGGTAGTCAACATGGATTTCATTATAGGTTTACCTCGGACTCACTGACAGCATGACTCTATTTGAATGATAGTAGACAGGGTTACTAAGTCAGCTGACTTCTTGGCTACCAAGATTACAGAATCGGCAGAGGATTATGCCAGACACTACATTAGTAAGATAGCCAGGTTGCATAGGGTTCCCTTGTCCGTCATCTCAGATAGGGGTACTCATTTTATGTCTTATTTCTGGAGATCATTTCAGAAAGGTCTTGGTACTCAGGTAAATCTTAGCACAGGAGTTTCATCCACAGATAGATGGTCAGACAGAGCGTACCATCCAGACCTTAGAGGATATGTTGAGGGCTTGAGTGATTGACTTTAAAGGTAATTGGGATGAGCACTTGCCTCTTATTGAGTTTGCCTATGATAACAACTTCTATTCTAGTATTCAGATGGCCCTGTATGAGGCACTTTATTGGCGGAGGTGTAGATAACACATTGGCTGGTTTGAGGTAGGTGAAGCAATATTTATTGGGCTAGATTCTGTTCATGAGGCTATGGAGAAATCTCATCTCATTATGGAAAGGTTGAAGACATCTCAGAGTCATCTGAAGTCCTATGCAGATATGAGGAGAAGAGACTTCGAGTTTGAGATTGATGATTGGGTTTTTCTAAAAGTATCACCCGTGAAGGGTGTGATGAGATTTGGCAATAAAGGGAAGCTCAGTCCCCATTATGTTAGTCCTTACGAAATCCTGAAAAGGGTTGGTAATGTGTCTTATGAGTTAGAGTTACCATCCAAACTAAAAATAGTTCATCCAGTCCTCCGTGTTTCTCTATTGAAGAAGTGTGTTGGTGATCCGGCGTTGATTGTGCCAATAGAGAATGTGGGTGTGAAGGATAGACTCACCTATGAAGAGGTTCTAGTTGAGATTCTTGACCGTCAAGTTTATAGGTTGAGAAATAAGGAAGTCACTTCGGTGAACGTCCTTTGGAGGAATCAGTCCGTTGAGAGAGCTACTTAGGAAGCAGAGGCAGTAATGATGACCAAGTACGCTCACCTCTTTCCTTCCGACCCAGTTTCAACTTGAGGTAATAGTTCCTATCTAGTTTCTCTGTTTATTCTCATGTGTTTCCCTTCAGTTTCATGATTCCCCCAGCTATACGTACTTAGCATGAGCAGCTAAGCACCTATACTATCTAAGGCATGACTTAATTATTTTAATAAGTATGTGATAATTTACTTGTCAGTTTGTATATGATTATTAATTCATATATCATGTTCCTTCATGCTGCTTCTATACTTGGTGTGAGGTATTCATTCTCTCTTATGAGTATGAGGTAACCGATTAATATCTGGTTCGTACATTGGTCAGCCGAATTTGTAAGGTCGTTGTAGCCAGGAGGGCATCTAGACCTGTTGAAATGGTGGTCCCGTAGCTAAGATGACTCTAAGAAAAGAACTGTTGTAAAACCAAGAGAACCTACCATAGAAAGCAGTATTAGGATTGTTGATATATTTTTAATAGTTTTTACATACTTACATGCTTATTATTATCACTTTTCTTGCTAAAATAATTTTGTACTATAAGTCCATTAGACAGTATTTTCAAAAATTGTATGGAAAGCAACCAACATATTTTGAATAGTATCAATTTATCTTCTCAAGCAACTAAGATTGTTAAGCTAGAGAATGATTTACAAAACTGGAATTTACCAGAAGAACCTTTTAAAAAGATTTACCATCTAGGTAATTTCAGTTATATTACTCGTCACAATATTAAGACTTGTGAATCTACAATTGCTATTAATAATTCTCTAGAAATTATTAAATTACTTAAAAATAATGATATCAATCGTTATAAAAATAATTTTAATTATATACATATTGGTTTAGTGCAAGTGGCTGTCAAGCCTCTTTTCCATAAAGGCCTTGATATTCCCATTTGTGTCCTCCTTAAAGATGACAGATTTCTTAATTTTGATGATTCGCTATTAGGAGTCCTCCAGAGTAATCTAGCAGATGGCCCGATTTACTTTAACTGTTACCCTAACCTTTCCGTAGACATTAATGATCCTAATGTCATGGATTCCTTGACGCTCAATGTCAAAACCAAGAATCTAAACTGCAAAGCCAATACTCGAGAGATAGCAATTATCTACAGAGTATACTATAGGCTTATGAAAACCACTCTTGCATCAAAGGCTCGAATTGAGAGCCCTAGAGGTGAAACTATGCTTATGGAAGCAAACCATGACCATAGTACTATCTTTGTTCCTCGTCTTTTAAGATGGAACGATATTCTTTCAAATAGTGATTGGCATTTTGATGCCATCACCTTACCCTCTTCATCTCATTCTGAGAGACATCAAATTGAAGGAGTCATTCAGTTCCCTGACGGGTCGATTGACCTCAAATTTCTTGAAAATTCGAGAAGATCATCTTCTTCTCGACCTTCAACATCATGTCCTTCGAGACCTGTTCCCAGATCAGTGTCTCCCTCAAAAGCCCCAGAGGATGATGATAGCATAATCAATGACAACAGCAAAGGTAAAGTCACAGGAGTAGACTTTTCAGGAAACATCCCCAAGGTGTTCTACCAAGATCTTCCAGGTAGTCCCTCCGCTAGCGAGATGGAACCACCAGAAGAAAAACATGCTTGGCTTGGAATGCTTAAGACAAAAAAGGTCTTTAGGCCAAACCCAAGTATTCTACATGACCAATGGATCCATCCAGATAATCAAATAAGGAGAAAATGGTATGTTACCACCTATACCCTTAAACAGAGAGAATCCTTTAGAGATTCATGGATGGATGACATGAGAAGAATCGGTTGTGAAATTGAATTCTTCAAATGGTTTGAAATGACTGGAAAAATTGAAAATTGTATTGATTCATTACAGGTTATCATTAACAAATGGTATACTTCTTCCAATAAGGTTGTTGAATCTATTACTCCTCCTCTAGAAGGGATTAACATCCCTGTTGCAGGAACTGTAATTAAAGCTTCTCCTTTTAAAGAGAAAAGTGATAAGACTGGCGCTTTACTCACAGTTGCAGACATTGACCGAGTAGTGGAACAAAACAACTACTAAAACCAAATTCTTCATGTCATCTCCAGACAAATAGAAGATACCAAACCAACCATTAGTGGAAGACCAACTCCGGCTTCTACTTCATATAGTCATAAAATTGAAACCTACCCAAGGTTTAGAATCTCAGAATTTTCCAAAGAAAAATTCCCTAAACTATCTGATACTTTTGAAGTAACTGGAAGTGTCATTGAAAAAATCAAATCCCAATTTAACAACTTCAACATATCAAAAAATGATGATAAAACCCCAAAAAAGGTTTCTACCCTTCAGGAGAAATCTGTTCAAACCCTCCAGGAGAAATTTTCTCTCCTTCAAAAACTTTCCAATAGTCGTTTTCATAACATGAAAAACTATCATAACAAACCTTCTTTCCCTGACCTGCAGTATGAGGAAAATGCGTTCTTATCCACTTCTTCTCATGAAGAAAGAAGCATCACTGAATGGAACATTGATGGCTTAGCTGAGCATCAGACATACAATAAACTCCATGAAATGGGAGTTGCTATAACACCCTATAAAATGAGAGGCTCTACAGATAAAGATGTTGCATCCATGATAGCTGCAGGTTTCACTGGAATGTTAAAACATTGGTGGGAAAACTATTGCACGGATGAAACTAAGCATCTCATTATCAACGCAACTGCAACGGAGACAGTTGCTAAAATAGAAGGTAGCAGTCAAACTACTTCTCAAGTTACTAGAGAAGATGCCTGTGCTACCCTTTTATATCATATCGCTAAGCATTTCATTGGCGAGCCAAAGTTATTTCAAGATAGGAGTCTCCAAATCTTGAGTAATCTGAGTTGTCCGAATCTAGACAACTTTATTCATTACAAACATGCCTTTCTCAGCAGGGTTATGATCCGTCCAGATTGTAATTTGGATTTTTGGAAAGAACGCTTCATCAGCAGTTTACCTCCCCTATTTACAGATAAAGTAAGGACAAAGATTCAAGATCGCAATGACGGTCGTATCCCTTACGACAATTTAAACTATGGTGATTTAATAAGTACCATTAATATTGTAGGGCTTGAACTCTACACAGACATTAAGCTTAAGCATCAGCTTAAGAAAGAGCAGTCATCTTCCAAAAGAGAACTTGGAAGTTTTTGGTAGAGACTTTGGCTTTATCACTCCCCCAGATAAAGTAAAGAAAGATAAAAGTTAGAAGAAATCTCACAGGAAGAAATACCGAAGGAGGGATGATTCTACCAGACCTAGGAGATAGAAATCCAGGTCCAAGAGGCCTAAGGATGCAAAAGTGGATGTATGTTGAACATGTGTCAAGACAGGCCATAAAGCTAATGAATGTCGATCCAAAACCAAGAAGAAAAAGATCAATCTTCTTAATATCAATGAAGATATCAAAGGAAAAATCCTTGCTATACTTGATGAACCTTTTTCTGAACCTTCATATACGTCTGATGAATACAGTGATGATGAAGACATTGATCTTGATTATGAATCAGACGACAGTCAATCAGGAAAAGATTGCACTTGTACCGAAGTTTTATGTACTTGTGACAATACACCCCAATCCATTCGAGTACTTTCAGATCATTCGAAAGAAGCTCTTTTTGACGTTATTCAACACATTGCTGATGAAGAGGCTAGGAATCACTTTCTCCTAGAGCTCAAAACGATTATTCTCAACACAGACAAACCAAAATCCCGTCCAGCTGTCGAACCATTCAGCATGAAATAAATCATGAATCGTTCAGATAGTCATTATGAACCCTCTATCTCCGATCTTCATCACGAAGTATCTAATCTTTAAGAAGAGATAAGATATATCAAATCTCGACTAGAAAAAGTCAAAATGGATGTTCTTACAGATCAGATCCTTAAAAAGACTACTCTATAAAAACCAAATTCAGACAATGAATCCTCACAAGACAATGAGGTTGACTCAATCAACAATGACCATTTGGCTGGACCATTTGCCGCCAAAACTGGTAACAATCCTTCTGCCTCTGCAGCTCCAGGAGTAATGATAATCTCATCAATAAGACCTCAGAGTCATCATATTCCTATTAGAATTGTTGTTAACAAACATTTTGTTATTAACAAAGTTGCTTTGCTTGACAGTGGTGCAGATCGAAACTGCATAGTAAAAGGTATAGTTCCTACAAAGTATTTGCAAAAAAGTACTTCAAAATTATACTCCGCTACAGGAGAACTTTTGAAAATTAACTATAAGCTTTCTAAAGCTCATATTTGCAAAAGTGGCATTTGTTTAACAAATGATTTTGTAATAACAGAAGATATCAATGAAGATATTATTCTTGGAATACCTTTTATCACTCAGATAAAATATTATTTTACTGACTTAGATGGTATTAATACCACTATACTCGGAAAATATCTACATTTTCCTTTTGTTAAAAGCCTTTCACAAGATGAAAGTAATTTTATAAGAGAAAATACAGTTTTCCGAATTAATAACCTTTCACAGCATATCACCTTTCTAAAGGATGAAATTCGTGTTAAGAAAATTGAACGGATTTTAAAAATCCCGGAGATGGTTAGCAAGATAGCCAATCTTCAAAAGACTTTCGAAGGAGAAATATGTTCCGATTTTCCAAATGCTTTTTGGGAACGAAAGAGACATATTGTTGACTTACCATACATTGAAGGATTCAATGAACAAGCCATCACTACTAAAGCAAGGCCCATTCAGATGAATCATGAGATGATGGAATTTTGTAAGAAAGAGATTAACATTCTTTTAAAAAACAAGATTATCAGGATTTCCAAATCACCTTGGAGTTGTTATGCTTTCTACATTAATAAAAACGCGGAGAAAGAAAGAGGAGCACCAAGACTGGTAATCAATTATAAACCTTTAAACTCCATTTTGAAATGGATCAGGTACCCCATACCAAACAAATGAGATCTTTTAAAAAGGACTTTTAAAGTTAATATTTATAGCAAGTTTGATATGAAATCAGGGTTTTGGCAAATTCAGATTTCTAAAAAAGATAAATATAAAATTGCTTTCAATGTCCCATTTGGACAATATGAATGGAATGTAATGCCTTTTGAGCTCAAGAATGCCCCTTCTGAATTTCAAAATATCATGAATTCCATATTTAATGATTATTCTTATATGTCATTTATTTACATTGATGATGTGCTAATCTTTTCAGAGAACATTGATTCTCATTTCAAACATCTTAACACCTTCCTCAAAATTGTGAAGAATAATGGTTTGGTTGTTAGTGCTAAGAAAATGGTGCTCTTTCAAACCAATATCAGGTTTTTAGGACATGATCTTTATCAAGGATCTTACAAACCTATTTGCAGGGCCATTGAATTCTCCTCCAAATTTCCCAACGAAATTCCTGAAAAAACTCAACTTCAGAGGTTCTTAGGAAGTTTAAATTATGTTGCTGACTTTATTCCAAAAGTTAGACATGTTTGTGAACCTCTTTATAAAAGACTTAGAAAGAACCCAGTCCCTTGAGTACTGAACATACCCAAGCTATCATTCATGTCAAAGCTTTAGTCCAAGCTATTCCTTGTTTAGGAATCCCTAACCCTAATGCATTTATGATTATTGAGACTAATGCATCTGATGCAGGTTACGGAGAAATTCTTAAAAAAAAAGTAGATCCTGAATCTACAGAACAATTAGTTCGTTTTACATCTGGAATATGGAATTTCGCTCAAAAAAATTATTCGACAGTTAAAAAGGAAGTTTTGTCTATAGTGCTACGTATCACTAAATTTCAAGATAACCTTGTAAACAAAGAATTTTTATTAAGAGTAGATTGTAAATCTGCTAAAGAAATCTTGCAAAAAGATGTTAAAAATTTGGTTTCAAAACAGATATTTGCTAGGTGGCAAGCCTTACTATCTAGCTTTGATTTTAAGATTGATTTTATTAAAGGAGAAGATAATTCTCTACCAGATTTCTTAACTAGTGAATTCTTGCAGGGAAAGCATGAGGCCATTTAGACCAGTTGCTCCTTCCAAAGGAGAGAATCCTCCCAAAGCTAAAATGGCTAGACCATTTATCCTTACCCCTTTAACTCCAGCAAAAACCGAAGCTCAACAAAGGCCTGAACTAACCTTCCAAAATAAATTCACAGCCCTAGCCGATTATCCATGACTACCTTGCCCTTCGCAACCACCAAAGTTGCTTTGTCCACCTCAACCTAAGACAATCAATCTTAGGCCTAAAAAACCCATTGATCAGGGAGCATATTCTATCTCCATTCAACCCAAAGAAAATTATACCATGAAACCACCTGAGTCTCTCTCCCAAGCTGTTAACACTGAGTTAACTAAAACCATTCCTTCCAAACCAAATCCAAAAGAAGAATCTTTTGACTTTATTGTTTCACAGGTACTACTAATAATGGCATAAAACAAAGAATACAACAATGTTGATACAAATGATTTGATCAGACCTTGCTACACAGATTCAAATTATGTGGATACTGATAATCCATTAAAAACCAGAAGGTTCTATGAGGCTATTCTTGTTGATACCGATTCAATAGAGATTGAACATTCCAGGGATGAGAACAACCCCGCCTATATCAAATATTCAAGATTTACTATCAAAAAAATCTGGGATCCATTTGAATGGTTTGCAGACCATTTACATACTCCTATGGCATTATCAATGACGCATAGGCCACAGACCTACAAATGGTATGACTATAAGTCAGCATGGATGAATTTCCTTTATTTAAGATTAAGACACACTTGGTTCGTAAAATATAGTCCAAGTATTACCAAAGCTACCATTCCTCGATGGTTTTATGAATGGTGGAATTTATTTGGAGGAATCGAAAAGATCCTTCCCCAACAATTTCTCAGCAAATTTGAAGAATTTCAAATTAAAGAAGAAATTACCACATTGCCAGAGCATATCAAATTATGCAAATATTATATTCAGAAAAGAATATCCTATATCATTACTTGGAATTTCTCTAAGACTGATATAGAACGAATTAAATATTTGTGTAAACAAATTCAAGTTAAAGGTTGGGTTCCCAAACAACCTAAGACTAAAGTCCAGATGAATCCATCATCAAAGTCTCCATCAATAAAGAATTCATCCAAAGCAGCTCTCAAAAATAAATTGGAAGATGCATTGAAAAACTTAGATGAATATGAGTAATCACAGATCATGAAAATGATAGAAGATGCCGCTTCAACAGAAGGCAGCAGTGAAGACAATGGTGATATGTGTAAACCTAAAGGTTTGGCCTTGGATACATGGATCCCTATTATGAATAGTAAAAGGACTTCACCCATTGAGTCCCTATATATAATTCAGTTATTCAGATCTCAATCAGTTCTTTAGACCTAGGGTTTCCGAATTCTATGTAATTATTGTAGTTTAGTTCCTATGGTAGTATATTTATGATTCATCATGGGTTTTCTTTGGAACCTAGGATAGTCATGTATTCAGAATTCTATAACCCTAGCATGTTGTGATGTCAGTACCGTAAACTCAAGCATGCTAGACAAATATTGCAGTTAGTTATAATTCAGTATTAGAATGCCATCAATTCTCAGTATTATTATTATTATTATTATTATTGTGTTTCATTCTTAGAGAAATTAGTATTTGAGCTCTTCAGTATTTAAGTTGCATTTTTATTGATCATGTATTCAGTTAGGAGTAGACTTAGCACTGAGCGGAGGAAGGGATGAAGGCTCACCCGCCAGTTTAGGCTGAGACCTTTGGCAGTAGTCCTGGAGTCCCACAACTATGGCGCCACTGTAGGTTCTAAGGGGGTCACCCGTCAGATTAGACTTGACACCCTTGTCCCCTATGGACATCAGTTTAGTGGATCCATGTCAGATTAGTTCGTACCCTTGGCAAGGTATGAACACCCTTCTATCTAGGGTTACAAGTTGGCCCCACAATTAGCTCAGCTTAGGGTATGTCGATTAATAGTATCTCCCACAGTCAGACTCATATTGCATTGACCATGTACTCAGTATGTATTTCAATTATTCAGTTCAGTTCAGCATGCTATAGTACTCATGATTGGTTACATGGTCACTGCATTCAGCTTATCCTTCAGTTCATGTTTCAGTATGTATTTCTATGTTCAGTATTCATGTTTTACAGCTTTGCATATATCTCACATGCTCAATATATTCAAAGTACTGACATATACTTTTGTGCTACATCATTGTATGATGTAGGTTGACGCGCTCAGTATCCAGACCGTGCTTAGATCGACTTCCAATCCTTACTCAGTAGCTTCAGTGGTGAGTCCTCATAGTTCGAGGAAGATAGATATGCTTTCAATTTAGTCTTATGTTTTAGTTTTTTAGACTTTTAGAGTCATTTGGGGGCTTAGCCTAGCTACTCACTTCAGTTAGAGGCTTTCAGACATAAAATTAGATTCAGCTATTGAGTTGCTAGTATTGTCTTTTTTTCAGACTCATTATACCCTTATTTTTATTTTATATTCAGACATGTTGGGCTTCTTTACCATCTCAGATATTTAAATGCTTTTAGCTTTCTGCATAGTTTATTTTTTTATCAGAAATTATCTAGATATGCTAGACCATGGGTTAGCTTGGGGTCACTTATGACACTGAGCACTGTGTTACATCTAGGGGTAGCCTCAGAGCATGATAAACTTGGTATCAGAGCATTAGGTTCAAGTTTCTAGGGTGTCTAAAAGCCACATCGAGTAGAGTCTTCTTCATAGGTGTGAAGCGCACCACACTTATGAGGGAGAAGCTATGAGACATCATTAGGAACAACTTCCATTCTTTCTTTTCCATCTCGTGCTATATAGTGTGAACTCTATTTAATCTCTTTCTAACTCTTGCTCTTCGCGTTATAGAAAATGCCTCCCAGATGAGCCAATGCAAAGAACCAGTAGGCACCTGCAGCTCCAGCAGACCATGTGAATGAGAAAGTCACTCATGTCAAATTCAAGGTTGCTTTTCAGGTGCTTTCTCAGGCCATGACCGCTCAGGTCAACCCGCAGGCTATTGCACCTGCTCCACCTCAGGCCAACTCTATTGCAGCTACAATCCGAGACTTCACTTGGATAAACCCTCCAAAATTTCATGGTTCCAAGTCCGAAAAGGATCCACAGGAATTTTTTGATGACATTCAAAAGGTGATAAATATTATGGGTGTCACTTCAGTTGAGAGTGCAAATTTATCCACCTACCAGCTGAAGGGAGTGGCTTATACTTGGTATCAGCAGTGGAAGAAATCCCATTGTGCTAATGCAGGTCTAGTTGATTAGAACCACTTCAAGACTGCATTTCTGGACAGGTTCTTCGCACTTGAGCTCAGGGAAGCCAAGGTCCAAGAGTTCATCAACTTGAAGAAGAACTATATGAGTGTGAAGGAGTACACATTCAAGTTTACTCAGTTGTCTAAGTATGCTCCAGCCATAGTAGCTGACTCCAGGGCCCGTATGAGTAAGTTCGTATCTGGTGTGTCCGATGATGTGGTTAAGGAGTGCAAGACTGCTATGCTGGTTAAGGAGATGGATTTTTCCAGGTTGGTTACTTATGCTTAGCAGATCGAGGAGGATAAAATCAAAGAGAGGGGAGGAGACAGTAAGAGAGATAGAACATGTGACTTCAACTACTCTCAATAGAGGTCAGAGAGTGGTAACCGTTCTCAGCTCTATTAGAAATCTTCAGCTCCAGCCCCATCTTCTACTAGTACCCTAGTGCCTAAGTTCAGACATGACCAACGGGATAAACTTTCAGGCTCTAAGTCCCAAGGTACAGTTACTAGCTGGCGCACTTATCAAGTTTGTAAGAAGTGTGATAGAAACCACCAGGGTGAGTGTATGACAGGTAATAGAAATTGCTTTGGTTATGGTAAGCCATGCCACAACATGAAAGAGTGTCTAGTAAATTCTCAGAGGGTCAGGGATACTCATTCACAGAATCAGGGCAGTACTATAGTAGCTCCAATGGTCAGTACCAAAATAGGTTGTATGCCCTTCAGACTCAGCAGAACTAGGAGGACTCTCCTGATGTGGTCACAGGTACATTACGAGTCTTTCATTTAGATGTTTATGCCTTGTTAGACCTAGGGGATACACTTTCTTTTATAACTTCATATATAGCAGTAGATTTCGGTGTCAGTCCAGAAACTCTCCCAGAACTCTTATCAATCTCTACTCTAGTTGGTGATCTAGTTATAGCTAGGAGGGTATACATAAATTGCCCTATCACAGTTTCCCAGAAAGTCACCTCAGCCAATCTTGTAGAGTTAGAAATAGCTGACTTTGGTATTATTCTGGGCATGGATTAGTTACATTCCTGTTATGCCTCAGTCGATTATAGAACTAGGGTCGTTCGGTTCCAGTTTTCAAATAAGCCAGTCTTTGAGTGGAAGGGTAATACCTCAGTGCTTTTAGGTCGATTCATCTCTTACCTTAAGGCCAGAAAAATAATTTCCAAAGGGTATATCTACCATCTTGTTCGGGTTAAGGATTTAAAATCTGAACCCCAAATCTTGAGTCAGTACCAGTGGTGAATGAATTTCCATAAGTGTTTCCAGAAGACCTTCCCAAAGTTCCTCCCGATAGGGAAATTGACTTCGAAATAGATCTCCTTCCAGATACCCAGCTTATTTCGACCCCTCCTTACAGAATGGCTCCAGCTGATCTTAAGGAATTGAATGAACAGTTGAAATACCTTCTAGATAAGGGCTTCATCAAACCTAGCATCTCTTCATAGGATGCTCTAGTGCTCTTCGTGCCTAAGAAATATGATTCTCTCAGGATGTGCATCGACTATTGTCAGTTAAACAAAGTCACAATAAATAATTAATATCCCATCCCCAAGATTGATGACTTGTTTGAATAGCTTCAGGGTGCTAGTTGCTTCTCCAAGATAGACCTAAGACCCGGCTATCATCAGCTCAGAGTCAGAGATAGTGACAATTCAAAGATAGCCTTCAGGCGTTGATATGGTCACTATGAATTTGTAGTTATGTCTTTTGAACTAATGAATAATCCTGCAGCTTTTATGAACTTAATGAACAGGGTATTCAAAGAGTATTTGGAGTTGTTCATCATTGTCTTCATCGATGATATACTTATATATTCTCAGAGCGAGAAAGAGCATGTGGAGCATTAGAGAGTGGTGTTTCAAAGTCTAAAAGATCACCAGTTATTTGCCAAGTTTAGTAAGTGTGAATTCTAGTTGAAATCAATTGCTTTTCTTGGTCATGTGGTGTCTATTGAGGGAATCCGAGTCGATTCTCAAAAGATTGAGGCACTGAAGAACTGGCCCAGACCCACCTCTTCGACAGACATCAGGAGTTTCTTGGGTTTGGATGAATACTACAGGAGGTTTATTAAAGGATTTTCATCCATAGATTCCCCATTAACTAAATTGACACAGAAGAAGGTCAATTTTAAGTGGTCAGACGAGTGTGATAAGAGTTTCTTGGATTTGAAAACCAGGTTGACTACAGCTTCTATTTTGACTCTACTAGAGGGTTCAGATGGCTTCATGGTTTATTGTGATGCATCTAGAGGTGGCCTGGGTTGTGTTTTGATGTAGCAGGGTAAGGTCATATCGTATGCTACCATACAACTTAAGGTTCATGATAAAAACTACTCGACTCATGACCTTGATCTTGCAGCTATTATGTTTGCCCTAAATATTTGGAGACACTACTTTTATGGTGTTCACAGATTGTAAGAGCCTTCGGTATGTGTTCACCCAGAAAGAGTTGAATCTTCATCAGAGAAGGTGGCTCGAGTTTCTCAAACACTATGATATAAATGTGTTCTACCATCCGAGAAAGGCCAATATAGTGGATGATGCCCTCCGTAGATTGTCCATGGGCAGTGTGTCACATGTTGAGGAAGAGAAGAAAAAATTAGCCAGAGATGTTCATAGGCTTGTCATTTAGGACTTTGCTTATGGACACGACAGATGGTGGTGTGATAGTCCAGAATGGGTCAGAATCTTAATTGGTAGTGGAGGTTAAAGAGAATCAGGACAGTGATCCCATCTTGCTCAGTTCATTAGCAGAGAGTAGAAGTTTTCTCTGAAGGGGGATATGGTGTGCTTTGCTACCAGGGTCAGTTATGTGTAGCTAATATGTGTGAGTAGAGGTAGCAGATCCTTACAGAAGCCCATAATTCTAGATATTCTATTCTTCCTGATGCCACTAAGATGTACCGTGGTCTACATGAAGTCTATTGGTGGAACGGCATGAAGAGGGACATTGAAGATTTTGTGGCTAAGTGTCCCAATTGTCAGCAGGTGAAAGTAGAACATCAAAAAACAAGAGGTGTAACTCAGGATATTAGCATTCCTACTTGGAACTGGGAGGTGATTAACATAGATTTCATTATGGGTTTACCTCGTACTCGCATATAGCATGACTCCATTTGGGTGATAGCGGACAGAGTTACTAAGTCAGCTCACTTTTTAGCTGTTAAGACTATAAATTCCATGGAGGATTATGCCAGACTCTACATTAACAAGATAGTCAGGTTGCATGGGGTTCCCTTGCGTATCATCAAGATCAGGGACATTAGTTTACATCTTATTTTTGGAGATCATTTCAGAAAGGTCTTGGTACTCAGGTGAATTTTAGCACAACATTTCATCTGCAGATGGATGGTCAGACAAAGCATACCATTCAGAACTTAGAGGACATGCTGAGAGCATGTGTGATCAATTTCAAGGGTAGTTAGGATGATCACCTACTTCTCATATAGATTTCCTACAATAACAGTTTCCATTCCAGTATTCATATGGACCCATATGAGGCAATCTGTAGGCGTAGATGTAGGTCACCAGTTGGTTGGTTCAAAGAGGTGAAGCAGCCTTGACTAGGCCAGACTCGGTTCATGAAGCTATGGAGAAAGTTCACCTCATCAGGGAAAGGTTAAAGACAGCTCAAAGTCGTCAGAAGTCCTATGCTGATATGAGAAAGAGGGACTTAGAGTTTGAGATCGACGATTGGGTCTTCCTGAAAGTGTCACCCATGAAGGGGGTGATGAGATTTGGCAAGAAAGGGAAGCTCAGTCCCAGATATGTAGGTACTTATAGAATCTTGAAAAGGATTGGTAATGTGGCTTATGAGTTAGAGTTGCCAACAGAACTAGCAGCAGTTCATCCAGTCTTTCACATTTCTTTGTTGAAGAAGTGTGTTGGTGATCCAGCATTAATTGTACCTTTAGAGAGTGTGGCTATGAAGGATAGCCTCACCTATAAGGAGGTTCCAGTTGAGATTCTTGACCGTCAGGTTCGTAGGTTGAGAAATAAGGATGTCCTTCGATGAAGGTTTTGTGGAGGAATCAATCAGTCGAGGGAGCTACTTGGGAAGCAGAAGCAGCCATGATGGCCAAATACCCTCACCTCTTCCCTTCCGATTATGTTTTAGCTTGAGGTAGTAGTTCCTCTCTAGTTTCTCAGTTTACTCTTAACTATTTCAGTCTCAGCATCATGTCCCCCTTCAGTATCCTTGCATTTCAGCATGCTTTCATGACCATAGGACTCAACTTAGTTACACATCAGTTTATAGAACACTGTTGGTAGGGGTTACAGCTCTTTCCCTCTAAACTCAGCTTGTTTAGTCTTCATTCAAGGATGAATGATCCCAAGGGGGAGATATTATAATACCCCAGAACTTCCAAGCCTTGACCCAGCTCAGAAAAAACTAGAAAATAAAATTTTCCAAGTCCCAGCCAGAACCACAGATGGTTTCCACAGACCGTGGAACAATCCACAAGTCGTGGAATACATCTGTGGAACTCAAACAGAGACCAACCAAGTTGGGTCAAGACCATGAGTCAGAACCACGGACCTTGGAATGATCCACGAGTCTTGGGTTCAACTCATGGAACTCAGACCTGAGACCCAACTGTTCCTCAAGAACCACGATTAGGTTCCACGAACCGTGGATGGTTCCGAGGGTCATGAACCCAATTCATGGAACTCATTCCTACAGCATGACAAAAGGACCCAGGAACCATGATAGGGTTTTACGGGTCGTGGAAGCATCCACGGACCGTGGAACCTGTCAGTGGAGCCTGAATCACAAATTTCAATAGTTTTCTTTTAAAATTTCCAGGGGCATTCCAGACCTTTCCTACCTCTTTTAAACCCTAAACTACATCATTTTGCTTAGTCTAAGCCTGATTAATTAGTCAAAAATTACCTAAATCACCTAATCTCCTTAAATCCTCAGATACTTAAAGGATAAAAGAGGCGACAGTTTCTCTCAAGAACAAGCAGAAGGTTTTCTTTAAGTTCAGCCCTAAATCCAAAGGTTCCTCCGTAGAATCTACTTTCATGTATGTGGGATTTCATCAATGGGTTCCTTTCACCCATTGAGCCTCTAGATACAGTTCATTCATTCAGATCTCAATCAGTTCTTCACACATAGGGTTCCCGAATTCTATGTAATTATTGTAGTTGAGTTCCTATGGTAGTATATTTATGATTCATCATGGGTTTTCTTGGGAACCTAGGATAGTCATGTATTCAGAATTCTATAACCCTAGTATGTTGTGATGTCAGTACCGTAAACTCAAGCATGCTAGACAGATATTGTAGTCAATTATAATTCAGTATTAGAATGCCATCAGTTCTCAGTATTATTATTATTATTGTGTTGCATTCTCAGTATTTGAGCTATTCAGTATTTCAGTTGCAATTTTATTGCTCATGTATTCAGTTGGGAGTAGACTTAGCACCGAGCGGATGAAGAGATGAAGGCTCACCCGCTAATTTAGGCTGAGACCTTTGGTAGCAGTCCTGGAGTCCCAGAACTACAACACCACTATAGGTTCTAAGGGGGTCACTAGTTAGATTAGGCTTGATGCCCTTTTCCCCCGTGGACATCAGTTTAGTGGATCCACGTTAGATTAGTTCGTACCCTTGGAAAAGTATGGACACCCTTCCATCCAGGGTAACAGGTTAGCTTCATAGTTAGCTCATCTTAGGGTATGTCGTATCTCCCACAATCAGACTCATATTGCATGACCATGTACTCTGTATGTATTTCAATTATTCAGTTCAGTTCAGCATGTTATAGTACTCATGATTAGTTACATGGTCATCGCATTCAGCTTATCCTTTAGTTCATGTTTCAGTATGTATTTCCATGTTCAGTATTCATATTTTACAACTTTTCATATATCCCACATGCTCAGTATATTCAAAGTATTGACGCATACTTTTGTGCTACATTATTGTATGATGTAGGTTCAGGCGCTCAGCATCCAGACCGCGTTTAGCTCGACTTCCAATCCTTACTCAGTAGCTTCAGTGGTGAGTTCTCATAGTTCGAGGGTGATAGATATTCTTTAATTTTAGTCTTATATTTCAGTTTTTCAGACTTTTAGAGTTAGCTGGTGGCTTGTCCCACCAACTCACTTCAGTTAGAGGCTTTTAGACATAGAACTAGATTCAACTATTGAGTTGCTAGTGTTGTCTTTTTTTTTCAGACTCATTATACCCTTATTTATATTTTATATTCAGACATGTTGGGCTTCTTTCCCATCTCAGATATTTAAATGCTTTTAGCTTTCCACATAGTTCATGTTTCTATCATAAATTATCTAGATATGCCAGACCATGGGTTAGCTTGGGGTCACTTTTGACACTAAGCACCAGTTTATGTCTGAGGGTAGCCTCGGGGCATGACATTTTTAGCCTGTTTGGATCTGACTTACCTATCAATGGCACCTCTTTGTGCACCATCTTATTACTAGCACCGAGGAGCATAGGCTCCTCCCCGGCGAATAAATCAACCACCTGGCGCAGAACCGCTGGGACCGCAATAGGGATGGAAGGAATAACAGGGGTGTGGCTCGTGATTATAGATCTTATCTTCTTTGTGAGTCCTACCACCTCCTCTTGATGTTCCCTAAGTTAGGGCACTATATATCTACAGCCGAGTATTCACTCGACACTTAAATCTATTTAGTTTCCCACTTATCGCACGAGTGACATGGTGTATCTAGTCAGTACCCTAGCCTCAGTGGCTGTAATAGTGGACCTCACCCAAGGTTTCAGTTGGTCTAACAAGGCATTCATCTGCTTCTCTGTATTGGCCTGGCGCTATATCAGATTCTGTAGGAACTCAGCAGTGATGGTAACCATACCAGAAGAAGTTAGGCGCGGGGGCGCTGTAGGAATACCAAATAGTGGATGGGAAGTCAAGGGTGCAGAAATAAACGTTGTGGTGCCCTCTACCACTGTACTCACCCTTGTATCAGGAATATCAGGGTCATGCTCTATGGTCCACTAAGTTGTGTCTAACTCAAATGGATCTCCCAAAATGGAGGATCCCTTAACTCTCACCGCTCCAGCTAAAGTGGAGGAAGAAGCTCTCTTATGTGTGACTGGATTAGTAGCATCCTTGATCAACCCGACATCATATGTTCGAGTTACCTCTATCATATGGTCTAATCAGGCATCCTCGAGACTGTCTCATCCATTCACAGGCAGTGAATCAAGCAAGGAAAGGGTATATTAATGTTGGGTGGGAATGCCTGCTCATGACTCCTCAATGATATAGAGGGGGAAATTTATCTCATAACCAGCCATGATGCTAGCTACTAGGACTGCGTGGTCAGGTGTCAAAGTATTGTCTGACTGAGTCAGACAAAGGCAGAACCGGACAATGGCCCACCAAAACTTTCCGGTGAAGTTCAAGGATGCCTTTTTTATGTTGTCTCCATGACCCATTCTGCATCCTCTCCATTCTCCACTATGTACCCTGCAACCTATCTCAATAGATCAGTTCTCTTCACCAGGTCTTGTATTTTCAATTTATCTTTGACCATCTTCATTTTGTAATCAAACTCAGCCGTGTCAACCTGTAGCTTATACTCTGGCCCGAATAGAAAGCATTGAATGGTGCACTCAGATATATCAATGGGTGCATGTCGCACCCTGGTTCTGGTTAGTGGGGGGTAAGATCCTAATACTATTGTCTCAGCTAAAGGAGTTGACTGCCTATGGCTGTATATGAAGCATTAAATTCCCAAACTATCTCAAGACGGTAATTGCATGAAGGCTCAGCCATCCAAGCACATCGGTAGTGAGTAAATATGGCATGAATATCTGGAATGGAAGCTAAGCCCTTGGTCTGAATCTGCTGCTCCTAAAAGATGCCCCTTTTAGGAAAACCCCTATCAGATAGAGCTACACCCTGAATGTACTTGACCCTCATGCCCTGAACACACCATCTCCTATTGTCCCGAGCCTCAAGTGTTTTAACACCGGCTACCTCCTCTTATCTCTGATTTTGCCTTCCCAAGTGGCTAGACTAGTGGAGCTTTTATCACCTGAGGTTGACTCAGCATCGTCAGACTCTTCATCTTCCCCAGTCTCAATCCTGGTCCCTCCCAGTTATAATCTCCTTCATCGAACGACCCCTCTCCCTCTTCAGTCTGAGGAGAAGTGGTCGTTGCCTGAGGTGCAACTGTGAGGGCTAGCTGTAGTCTTGCCTCCTTAGCATCCTATGTTTGTGTCCCTTACCTCGTGGTCTAAGGCACCACATTGGGGTCCAGTTGGATCTCATATACCTCCTGGGATCCACTCTTTTTAGCTTCATCGGGCTCGTCAGTGAGTCTATATTTAAATTGATGAGCCTGTTCCTTAATTTCTTATGTTGTGCGGGCTTTACCCATCTTTGGGGTGTTCTTTGGTTGTGTGGTACCTGCGGGGGAAAATATCAGTACAGCTGACACAAGAAAACCCACAAAAAAGTTTACAGTTTTTTTGTACTTAGGGATCCACGAGTGGGTTTCACGGCCAATGGAATGAACCACGGCTCGTGAACACCCTTCATGGTTCTTAAGAAAAATTAACCTCTTGTAGGTCTTAGTTCAACGAGTGGCATCTATGACTCATGGTTTGATCCACAACTCATGGATGCCCATCATGAAAATTAGACAATTTTAACTATCTGCAGGTCTGAGATTCACAAATGATATTCATGACTCATGGTTTGATACACGACTCATGGACGACCCTCATGAAAATCAGACCTGAGAACAGTCCTCTGATCTGATTTCTACAACTGCATTCAAAGGTCCGTGGAATGAACCACGACCTGTAGAATGCCCTCGTGATCATTGTAATAGCAGAAAACCAAACTTTTTGATTTTGTTCAAACTTTCAGCCACTTTCAACATTCATACACAATAATTACAAGCAGACACCAAGTATTCACTCCCCAACTTTCATCCCTTAGGGTTTCTACAGATTAATCACACAAGATGCACCCTAGGTCAAGTTATTTCGACCCATAATATTGGAATTTTACTTCATACCTTAGAATTTATTAGAAGAATTTGAGTGAATACTTGTGGTATTAAGCAACAAACTCGGCCCATGATCGAATATGGACTTTGAAAACCTTTGTCTGGAATAGTAGGACCAAATCCCTCGGCAGGAAATCTCTCTTCTCAATCTTCCGATCATGATACAATTTCATCATTTCTTTGTAGAAGGCTGAACTCTTATAGGCATTGAGGCGAAACTCATCTGACTCATTCAACTGACCAAGCCGCTGAAATGATGTTGCAGACCAATTTAAGTTCAACTTCTTAAGTGCCCACATAGCCTCATGCTCAAGCTCAACTGATAAATTACATACCTTCCCAAACACAAGCTGATATGGTTACATACCTATAGGTGTTTTGTATACAGTCTGGTATGCCCACAAAGCATTATCTAGTTTATTAGACCAATCCATTCTATGTGCATTCACAGTCTTTGATGGGATTGACTTTATCACACGGTTGGATACTTCAACATGCCCACTAGTCTAGGGATAATAGGGGGTTGCAACCTTGTGTTTCACTCCATACTTCTCAAGTAAGGAATGAAATAACTTATTGCAAATGTTAGAGCCTCCATCACTAATAATCGCCCATGGTGTACCAAATCTGTAAAAGATATTCTTTTTCAAGAATGTTGTGACACACTTGCCTTCATTACTGGGAAGCGCAATTGCCTCCACCCACTTAGATACGTAGTCCTCAGCCACCAATATATACCTTATCCCACTTGACATCACAAAAGGACCCATCAAGTTAATACCCCACACATCAAACAGTTCAATCACAAGGATGGGAGTAAGTGAAAGTTCATGCCTCCTTGATATAACACCTTCCTTCTGAAACCTACTGCAAGCCTTGGAAAACTCATGAGTGTCCTTGTGGAGGGTAGGCCAATAGTAGTTGCATTGCAAGATCTTATAAGCTGTTTGGATACCACTATAATGCCCCCCAACAAGAGACGAATGGAAAGCCTCTAATATCTCCATCATCTCAGCTTCAGGCACACATCTACGGATCATGGTATCAACACATAAAAGAAATAAAAATGGCTCCTTCCTAAAGAATTGTTTAACATCATACATGAACTTTCTTTGTTGGTGGACAGAAATATCAGGAGGCACCACATCACTTTCCAAATAGTTGGCAAAGTCTGCAAACTATGGAATCAGATCTTGGGAGACAGCCAACACTTGATCATCGGGGAAATAATCATCAATATCTAGATCATCATTTAGCTTCAACATCACTTCTTCCTCTAATCTTGACAAGTGGTCTACTACCTGATTTTCTATACCCTTACGGTTGTTGACCACAAAGTCAAATTCTTCTAGCAGCAACACCCAACTAATCAGTCTTGGCTTCGCATCTTTCTTTGCCATGAGGTACCTAAGAGCTGCATGGTCAGTGTGCATATTCACTTTAGAGACAAGCAAACAATATCTGAACTTCTTAAATGCAAAGATCAAAATAATCAACTCTTGTTCTGTCACAGTATAGTTCTTTTGAGTAGGATTAAGTGCTTTTCTAGCATAGTAGATGTGATGGATAATCTTTTTGTTTCTTTGGCCTAGGACTGCTCCTAGAGCCACTCCACTAGCATCATACATAACCTCAAAAGGCTGAGACTAATCAGGTGAAACAATAATGGGCGCGGAGAACAACTTTTACTTGAGGCATTCAAATTCCTTCAGACATGCATCATCAAAAATAAACTTCACTTCCTTTTCCAATAATTTGCACAAGGGATATGAAATTTTAGAGAAATCCTTTATGAACCTTCGATAGAAACCAACATGCCCTAAGAATCTTCGAATACCCCTCATAGAGACTGGAAGTGGCAATTTCTCAATCACCTCTATCTTTGCCATGTTGACCTCAATACCTTGCTTGGAAATACGATGGCCAAGCACTATACCCTCTTTGACCATGCAGTGATACTTCTCTTAATTTAGCACTAAGTTACATTCTTCACATCTCTTCAGCACACAACTTAGATGAGCCAAACAATCATTGAAGGAGTCACCAACTAAAGAGAAATCATCCATGAACACGTTAATAGTGTCTTCAACCATATATGAGAAGATCGACATCAAACAACGTTGAAATGTCGCCGGCACATTGCATATCCCAAATGGCATCCTTTTGAAAGTAAAAATCCCATATGGACAGGTGAAAGTGATCTTCTCTTGGTCTTTAGGAGCGATCGAAATCTGATGGTATCCTGAATACCCATTGGTTTTGGATAGGTGAAAGTGGTCTTCTCTTGGTATTCAGGAGAAATCGACCATTGGATTGTATCCTGAATACCCATTAAGAAACCAATACCATCCTCTACCAGCAAGACGGTCTAACCTCTGATCCATGAATGGCATCAAAAAATAGTCTTTCTCAGTCCAAGCATTTAGCTTTCTGTAGTCCATGCATATATGCCAACATGTGACTGGACTCATCAAAATCAACTCATTTTTAGTAATTGGGACCACAGTGATTCCACCCTTTTTAGATACACACTAAATTGGGCTCACCCATTTGCTGTTTGCAATAGGGTAAACCATGCCTGCATCCATCCACTTAATAATCTCATTCTGGAAAACCTCTTGTATAGTCTGATTCAACCTATGTTGTTGCTCAATACTTAGAATGCAATCTGGCTCGAGTTGAATTTTGTGCATGCAAATTCCAAGTGGAATACCAATAATGTCAGTAATGGACCAACCAATGGCCCTCTTGAACTTTCTAAGAATAGAAACCAGAGCTTCAACATGCCCTTCCTCTAAGTCTACAGCAATGATAACTGGCAAGGTGTCATTATCTCCCAAGAACATATATCAGGGGTGGGAAGGAAGTGCTTTGAGCTCCAAGACTGGAGGCTCCTCAATAGATGGTCTAGTTGGTGGGGTCTGTCAATTCTTTAGGTCCAAATCAAGCTTCTTCAGAGCATAAGTATAAGACCCCATGCCTACAAGTGCTTCTACCATATTATCATATTCATCAATATCATCTCCATCAAAATTCATGATAATAGCTGCAAGTGCTTCAACACCAAGTGTCTCTTCAATAGGCTCTATTAGCTGCTCCTCATCACCCACATCTATAAATGATACTATGCACATGTCATCATGATATTTCATAGACTGGAAAACACTGAAAGTCAACACCTCATCATTAAGTCTAAATTTCATCTTTCCAGTCTCTAAGTCAACCAAACCGTATCTAGTGGCAAGGAATGGGCATCCCAAGTTGATGGGAACCTCAAAATCCACCTCACAGTCAAGAATCACAAAGTCTGTAGGAAATATGAAGGTGTCAATTTTCTTAAGTACATCATAGGGAACCCCCACTAGCCTTTTCACTGTGCAATTTTCCATAAGAAGCTGTATTGTAGTAAGTTTGGAAGCTCCCAAGGCCAATTGTTTAAACATTGTGAGTCGCATCAAATTAATACTAGCACCTAGATCAAACAATGCTTTTGCAAAATAGAATGCTCCAATCGTGCAAGGAATAGTGAAAGGTCAAGGTTCTTACTTTTTCTGCACTAGAGAACAAGAGGCTATAGCACTACAATGGTACAAATAATCAGCTGGCTCAAAACCTACAGTTATCTTCTTTGTCACCAGATCCTTCATGAACTTCGCATACCCAGGCATTTGCTCCAATGCTTCAACAAAAGGAATATTCACTAAAAGTTATTTCAGCATGGAGATGAACTTGCGATATTTACCTTCTTCAGCCGTCTTGATCAATCTTTGTAGGTAAGGTGGATGAGGTAATGGTATGGGCTTTAAGACCTATGGAACCTCTTTGTTCTTCTCTTTGGCATCCGTGGATTTAATTGAACTTTCATTTCCATCCTTATGTTGTGCGGGCTTTACCCATCTTTGGGGTGTTCTTTGGCGGTGTGGTACCTGCAGGGGAAAATATCAGTACAGTTGATGCAAGCAAACCCATAAAACAGTTTATAGTTTTTCTGTACTTAGGGATCCATGAGTGGGTTTCACAGCTAGTGGAATGAACCATGGCTCGTGAACCCCCCTCATGGTTCTTAAGAAAAATTAACCTCTTGCAGGTATGAGTTCATCGAGTGGCATCTATGACTCGTGGTTTGATCCATAACTCATAGATTCCCATCATGTAAATCAGACAATTTTAACTGTCTGCAGGTCTGAGATTCACAAGTGTTATCCAAAACTCGTGGTTTGATCCACGACTCATGGATGACCCTCGTGAAAATCAAACCTAAAATCAGTCCACTGATCTGATTTCTATAATGCATTACAAGATCTGTGGAATGAACCACGATCTGTAGAATGCCCTCGTGATCACTTTAATAGCAGAAAACCAAACTTTTCGATTTTGTTCATACTTTCAGCCACTTTCAACATTCATACACAGCAATTACAAGCATACACCAAGTATTCACTCCCCAACTTTCATCCCTTAGGTTTTCTATTGCTTAAATCACACAAGATGCACCCTAGGTCAAGTTATTTCAACCAATAATTCAAAATAATATTGGAATTTTACTTCATACCTTAGAATTTATTAGAAGAATTTGAGTGAATACTTGTGGTATTAAGCAACAACCTCGACCCATGACCGGAAATGGACTTTGATAAACTTTGTCTGGAATAGTAGGACCAAATCCCTTGGCAGGAAATCTCTCTTCTCAATCTTTTGGTCATGATAAAATTTCATCATTTCTTTGTACAAGGCTGAAATCTCATAGGCATTGAGGTGAAACTCATCTGACTCATTCAACTGACCAAGCCGCTGAAACGAGTTGCAGACCAATCTAAGTTTAACTTCTTTAGTGCCCACATAGCCTCATGCTCAATCTCAACTGATAAATGACATACCTTCCCAAACACAAGTTAATATGGTGACATACCTATTGGTGTTTTGTATACAGTTTGGTACACCCACAAAGCATCATCTAGTTTATTCGACCAATCTGTTCTATATGCATTCACAGTCTTTGATAGGATTGACCTTATCACGCGGTTGGAAACTTCAACCTGCCCACTATTCTAGGGATGATATAGGGTTGAAACCTTGTGTTTCACTCCATATTTCTCAAGTAAGGCATGAAACAACTTATTGCAAATGTTAGAGCCTCAATCGCTAATAATCGTCCGTAGTGTACCAAATCTAGAAAAGATGTTCTTTTTTTAGAATGCTGTGACACACTTGCCTTCATTACTGGGAAGCGCAACCACCTCCACCCACTTAGATATGTAGTCCACAACCAGCAATATGTACCTTATCCCATTCGACATCACAAAAGGACCCATAAAGTCAACACCCCACACATCAAACAGTTCAATCATAAGGATAGGAGTAAGAGGAAGTTCATGCCTCCTTGATATACCACCTTCCATTTGACAACTACTGCAAGCCTTGGAAAACTCAAGAGCATCCTTGTGGAGGGTAGGCCAATAGTAGTCGCATTGAAGGATCTTATAAGTTGTTCGGATACCACTATGATGCCCCCCAACAGGGGATGAATGGAAAGCCTCTTATATCTCCATCATCTCAGCTTCAGGCACACATCTACAGATCATGGTATCAGCACATACACGAAATAAAAATGACTCCTCCCTGAAGAATTTCTTAACATCATACATGAACTTTCTTTGCTGGTGGACAAACATATCAGGAGGTACCACATCACTTTCCAAATAGTTGGTAAAGTCTGCAAACTATGGAATCAGATCTTGGGAGGAAACCAACACCTGCTCGTCTAGGAAACAATCATCAATCTCTAGCTTATCATTCAGCTTCAACATCACTTCTTCCTCTAATCTTGACAAGTGGTCTGCTACCTGATTTTATATACCTTATGGTCATTGACCTCAAAGTCAAATTCTTGTAGTAGCAACACCCATCTAATTAGTATTGGCTTCGCATATTTCTTTGCCATGAGGTACCTAAGAGCTTCATGATCAGTGTACATATTCACCTTAGTGCCAATCAAATAAGATCTGAACTTCTTGAATGCAAAGTCCACAACAATCAACTCTTGTTCTGTCACAGTATAGTTCTTTTGAGTAGGATTAAGTGCTTTTCTCACATAGTAGATGGGATGGAAAATCTTTTTGTGTCTTTGGCCTAGGACTTCTACTAGCGCCACTCCACTAGCATCATGCATAACCTCAAAAGGCTGAGACTAATCAGGTGAAACAATAATGGGCAAAGAGATCAACTTTTACTTGAGGCATTCAAATTCCTTCAGACATGCATCATCAAAAACAAACTTCACTTCCTTCTCCAATAATTTGCACAAGGGATGTGAAATTTTAAAGAAATCCTTTATGAACCTTCGATAGAAACCAACATGCCCTAAGAAGCTCCAAATACCCTTCACAGAGACTGGAGGTTGCAACTTCTCAATCACCTCTATCTTTTCCTTGTTGACCTCAATACCTTATTTGGAAATATGATGGCCAAGCACTATACCCTCTTTGACCATGAAGTGATACTTCTCCTAATTCAGCACTAAGTTGCATTCTTCACATCTCTTTAGCACACAACTTAGATGAGCTAAACAATCATTGAAGGAGTCACCAACTAAAGTGAAATCATCCATAAACACGTCAATAGTGTCTTCCACCATATATGAGAAGATCGACATCAGACATCGCTGAAATATTGTCGGCACATTGCATAACCCGAATGGCATCCTTTTGAAAGTAAACATCCCATATGGATAAGTGAAAGTGGTCTTCTCTTGGTCTTCAGGAGCAATCGAGATCTAATTATATCATGAATATCCATTGGTTTTGGATAGGTGAAAGTGGTCTTCTCTTGGTCTACAGGAGCAATCGACCATTGGATTGTATCCTGAATACCCATTATGAAACCAATCCATCCTCTACCAGCAAGATGGTCTAACATCTGATCCATGAATGGCATCGAAAAATATTCTTTCTCGGTCCCAGCATTTAGCTTTCTGTAGTGCATGCATACATGCCAACCTGTAACTGGCCTCATCAAAATCAACTCGTTCTTAGTATTTGGGACCACAGTGATTCTACCCTTTTTAGATACACACTGAATTGGTCTCACCCATTTGTTGTTTGTAATAGGGTAAACCACGCCTGCATCCATCTACTTAATGATCTCATTCTGGAAAACCTTTTGTATAGTCTGATTCAAACTTCGCTGGTGCTCAATACTTGGAATGCAATCTAGCTCGAGCTGAATTTTGTGCGTGCAAATTCCAGGTAGAATCCCAATAATGTCAGTAATGGACCAACCAATGGCCCTCTTAAACTTTCTAAGAATAGAAACTAGAGCTTCAACCTGCACTTCCTCTAAGTCTGTAGCAATATTAGCTAACAAGGTGTCATTAGCTCCCAAGAACACATATCAGAGGTGGGAAGGAAGTGCTTTGAGCTCCAAGACTGGAGGCTCCTCAATAGATGGTCTAGCTGGTGGGGTCTGTCGATTCTTTAGGTACAAATCAAGCTTCTTCAGAGCATAAGTATAAGACCCCATGTCTGCAAGTGATTCTACCATATCATCATATTCATAAATTTCATCTCCATCAAAATTCATGATAATAGCTGCAAGTGCTTTAACAACAAGTGTCCCTTCAATAGACTCTATTAGCTGCTCCTCATCACCCACATCTATAACTGATACTATGCATATGTCATCACGGTATTTCATAGACTGGAAAACACTAAAAGTTACCACCTCATCAATAAGTCTAAATTTCATCTGCCTAGTATCTAAGTCAACCAAACCATGTCAAGTGGCAAGGAATAGGCATCCCAAGATGATGGAAACCTCAATATCCACCTCACAGTCAAGAATCACAAAGTCTGTAGGAAATATGAAGGTGTCAACTTTCACAAGTACATCATAGAGAATCCCCACTGTCCTTTTCACTGTGCAATCTGCCATAAGAAGCTGCATTGTAGTCTATTTGGGAACTCTCAAGGCCAACAATTTGAACATTTCTAGTGGCATCAAATTAATACTAGCACCCAGATCACACAATGCTTTTGCAAAATAAAATGCTCGAATCATGCAAGAAATAGTGAAAGCTCAAGGTTCTTACTTTTTTTGCACCAGAGAACAAGAGGCTATTGCACTACAATGGTATAAATAATCAGCTGGCTCAAAATCTATAGTTCTCTTCTTTGTCACCAGATCCTTCATGAACTTCGCATACCTAGGCATTTGCTCTAATGCTTCAAATAAAGGAATATTCACTGAAAATTGTTTCATCATGGAGATGAACATGCGATATTTACCTTCTTTAGCCTTCTTGATCAATCTGTGTAGGTAAGGTGGATGAGGTAATGGTATGGGCTTTAAGACCTATGGAACCTCCTTGTTCTTCTCTTTGGCATCTGTGGATTTAATTGAACTTTCTTTTCCTCTAAATCGACCACAATCTTAGCATCATCTTTTTCAGGCTCGGTCGTATCATCTACAACTATAGGAATAGGAGGATTATTAGTTTGTTTCTCACTTTGAGTAGTCAGCGCTATGCAATGCCTATCATTTTTCAGATTCAGGACTGTATTACTAGGAAGTGTACCTTTTTTATATGGATTTAAAGTCATAGACATCTGATTTAACTGTTGTTTGATTTGCTTGAGGGTGATGGCATGTGACTCTACTTTTTGATTCATGCATGTAATATCAGCACGCATCTCCGTCAAATTACCATCAGCTGAATCAACCTTCTGCAATACCTTGGCCAACATCTCTTTGAATATTGGCTGTTCAGATCCTACTTTAAAATTACCAGGAGGGACATACAGGCCACTTCTATCATTCTTGTAGCTATCCTTGTTTTTCCAGTCACCATCCGTGTCTCTACCCCTGCTCCTATCTCTATAGACAGACTGGTTGTAGTTATCATCTCTATCTCTGTTATTGTCCCTATCTCTATTCCAACTTTGGTGTCCCTGACCTCGCCAAGTGTCCTAATTGGACCCTTTACTATTGGCCCGGAAACCCGCCACCTGATCATTCAAGAAATTTGCCTCTTTATCAAATTCAAAGTCTTCATGCATGGGTGCCTTACCTTGTGAACCTACAATATTTACCTTTTCAGATCTGTTATTAAAGATTTGTTTTGCAATTAGATCTACAATTGTTTTTAACCCTTTGAAATCCTTTCTAAGCTCCTATAAATCCTAGTTGTCTATGGATTTTCCAATCACATAAGTTCCTGCTGAACTCTCAACCTCTCTCGTAAGCCAGGCCATGTTCATCTTGGTAACTCTATCAAGCATCTCACAAGCTTCGATATAGGTATTCTACATGAATTCTCCTCCAGTGACGGTATCAGCTACTACCTTGGTGTTTGCATTCAGTGCTCTGTAGAAGATCTCCATCAAATAAACTGAAGGGATCCTGTGATTATGTACTTGTTTCAGCTTCTTATTGAACCTAAGTCATATTTCATATAGTGCCTCGGTGGGTAACTGCTTAAAGTAATAGATTTCTTGCTTGAGCTACAACATCTTTGATGGAGGAAAGAACCTCTCCAAAAACTGACTTCTCAGTTCCAGCCATGTGTAAATTGAAGCATCAAGAAGCTCTGTAAGCCAAAGTGTTGCTTCTCCGGTCAAAGAAAATGTGAAGAGCCACAACCTGATAGCATCTTGATCTACCTTTGGAAGGTTGTAAGACTTGCATATCCTCACAAAATTCACCAAGTGCAAGTTCACATCATCAGTGGACTTGCCAGCAAATAATCCCTTTAGGTTCAATAACTGGATCATAGTGCTTGTAATATCAAACTTTGTACCCCCGGGTAGTGGTGGTAGTACTATGGGGATTGTTATGCCTGCATCATTGACATCATCCTCATCAATATTGTAGTGAGGGATGCATTGAGGTTGCTGAATCTGACAGCCTCTATTCCCTCTTGGTGCAACTGGAGCTTGAGGTACATTGCATCAAGCTACCTCGTCTCTCGCAGCTTGAGCATTTAGTGCAACTTGACAAGTAGCTACCTGCTTTTCTTGCCTCGTATGTTCAGCTGCAGCATTTTGATTTACTAGGTCTGCAGCAACCTGAGCATCATGTGCAATTTTGGCAGCTTCTTTTGCCTGCTACTTTTTCTGTTCTTCGGCTAACATCCAAGCTATAGCCTCTTCAGGTGCCTCGAAAATTCCCTCCTTAACCATTTTTCTTAGAGTTCGTGGGAGTTTGGGATTGAATGGAATCACGGTATTGCCTTGACTCCTTGTACTGGGCATGCATAAGTGTGCAACCTGTGGAACAAAACAAAAACAACAAAAAAAGTAAAATCAAGAAACAAGGACTAATAGTGAAATAAACACAATCTCTCTTAATCCTAAATCATATTTCCAAGAAACAGTGCCAAAATTTGATATGCCTAAATTATACCTCCAAAAGAAGTATAAAGTGGTCGTTGGTTAAATATAGAACCTAACCAAGATTAGGGTCAATCCCACAGGGAATATGGTAGGATCTCGGTCAACTGTGTGTATTCGCGCTCTTAGACGTCTTATTTGCCTAAGGGGAGGTTTAAATAACAGTTAATGTTTGTAAATTATCAAGTAACAAGTAACAACAAATATCAATATTGTTGTGATTTAGAGAGGAGATGGACTAGGATTGTTTCCCCATGAGTTCATAACGCAGTAGGCGTTGTACCAATAATTTATTCTGGTGCTTAGCATGCAAGATCGGTAAGTTAGGTTCACTTAAATAGTTGGTCCCCTAGATAGATTAATTTCACCACGCAAGTTTGTTCGTCTACGAGTGTGTGCTTTACTAACCCTTACCTTTGATCCTAGATTAGCTATTCTCGGACAAGGTCAAGCAATTAGATGAGGGTTGATAGCCTCAAATCTCTTTTGTAACCAACCCTTTTCCCATTCATTACCTCATTGGACTGACAAGTAAGAATAAGGAGAGTTCTAATGTTGGCCACCATTAAAAAGCAATCAAAGCGAAGGGAAACATAATATATGCATAAACACTAGTTTAGAATTGCTAAGTACTTGTCCTACTTTGTGAAGCCATCATGGTTCCCACAACCCTAGTTATGGATTTAGCTACTCATGTTCATAAGCAAACAATCAGAAGTTGTTGAAGAATTCATGATCATAGACTTATAAGAAAAAGTAAAGAAATCTGGAAACTTGAATAATTGAAGAAGAATCAAGAATCAAGAACAATGAATATGTTAATCTCTCAAAACCAAGAACAAGTCAATACGAATTGTTTATGAATTGTTTACGAATGTGTTTCCTACAAAATAAATAGTATAACACGTAAACGAAAACCTAGGAAAAGTATTTAAAGACCTCACAAATCCTATCCTAAATAGACAAGGAAAGTTGGAATCAACAACTTTCATGGACAAAGTCTATGTTCCATGGAACTATCTACGGGTCATTAAATGTCCTCGTGAAACTCAAATCTTTTGTTATCTTGCAAGGTTCAAATCCACGAGGGTCATCCATGACTCGTGGAATGATTTACATCTCATGAACTGGTCTCGTGGATCTTAGGGTGTTTGTATTCTTGCAGCTTTTCTTCTACGAGTGTTATCCATGACTTATGTATTGAATCACGGCTCATGGACTGGCCCCGAGGATCACAAAATATTTGCTCCTCCTCTGATCAATTTCCACGAACAGGAATTATGACTCATTAATAGATCCACGGTTTGTGGAAACCTCTCGTAGATCTCAGGATTTAGTCATCCTCTGCAGTAGTCTATCCACGACTGACTTCCATGACTCGTGGATGCATTCACGACTCGTAGAGTTGAGTCATGGAAGTCAATTTCAGCCAATTTTCCAATCTTTTTCTGGACTTAGCTTCAGAACCTTATTTTCCTGCACAATACTCAAAAACACATCAAATCTACTAAAAATTGCTAAAGAACATACTCAAATTCTAAGTTTTAAGCATCGAAAGTTCCACAAAACCACGACACATCATATCCTGAATAACCATCAAAAACATAATACCATCTTCTACCAGCAAGATAGTCTAACATCTAATCCCTGAATGGCATTGGAAATGATCTTTCTCAGTCCAAGCATTCATCTTCCTATCATTCATGAATATATCCCAGCCTGTGACTGGACTCATCGGAATTAACTCATTCTTAGCTTTTGGAACCACAATGATTCCACCCTTTTTGGGCATAAACTGAATAAGGCCCACCTACTTTCTATCTGCAATAGGGTAAACCATACCTGTATCCAGCCACTTGATGATCTCCTTCTTGACAACTTTTTGCATAGGCTGATTCAACCTATGCTGGTGCTCAATACTCAGAATGCAATATGGCTCAAGCTGAATTTTGTGCGTGCAAATTCCAGGCAGAATCCTTATAATGTCAGTAATGGACCAACCAATGTCCCTATTGAACTTTCTTATAATAGAAACCAGAGCTTCAACCTGCCCTTTCTCTAAGTCTGCAGCAATAATAACTGGCAAGGTGTCATTAGATCCTAAGAACACATATCAGAGGTGAGAGGAAAGTGCTTTGAGCTCCAACACTAGAGGCTCCTCAATAGATGGCCTAGTGCGGTCTGTTAATTTTTTGGGCCTAAATCATGCTTCTTTAGAGCATAAGTATAAGACCCCATACCGACAAGTGCTTCCACCATATCATCATACTCATCAACTTCCTCTCCGTCAAAATTCATAATAACAGCTACAAGTGCTTCAACACCAAGTCTCTCTTCAATAGGCACTATTTGTTGCTCTTCATTAACCATATATATGACTGATACTACGTGCATATCATCATGCTATTTCATAGACTGGCAGAGCAGACATTGAAAGTTACCACCTCATTATTATGTCTAAATTTCATCTTCTCAATCTCCAAGTCAACTAAAGCGCATCCAGTGGCAAGGAATAGGCATCCCAAGATGATGGGAACCTCAAAATCTACCTCACAGTCAAGGATCACAAAGTCTATAGGGAAGATGAAAGTGTCAACTTTTAGAAGTACATCATAGAGAATCCCTGCTGGCCTTTTCATTATGCGATCTGCCATAAGAAGTTGCATTATAGTCAGTTTGGGGGCTCCCAAGCCCAACTATTTGAACACTACTAGTGGTATCAAATTAATACTAGCACCCATATCACACAATGATTTTGCAAAATAAAACGCTCCAATTGTGCAAGGAATAGTGAAAGCTCCAGGATCTTCCTTTTTTTGCACCAGAGAACGGGAGGCTATTGCACTACAATGGTGCAAGTTATCAGCTGGCTCAAAACTTACAGTTCTCTTCTTTGTAAGAAGATCCTTCATAAACTTCGCATACCTAGGCATCTTCTCTAATGCTTTGACCAAAGGAATATTCACTGAAAGTTGTTTCAGCATAGAGATGAACTTATGATATTTACCTTCCTTGGCCTTCTTAATCAATCTCTGTGGATAAGGTGGAGGAGGTAATAGTGTAGGCTTTAAGACCTATGGAACCTCTTTGTTCTTCTCTTTGGTGGTAGAAGACTTCTTCTCAATCGGCTTTTCATTGCCACTCTTTTGCTCTGAATCAACCACAATCTCAATATCATCTTTTTCAGGTTCGAACGACTTATCAACAATATAGGAATAGGAGGATCAATAGTCTGTTTCCCACTTTGAGTAGTCACCGCCATGCAATGCCCCTCATTTTCAGTATTTGGACTGTATTACTAGGATGTGTACCCTTCTAAAGCTAATTCAAAACTGAAGATATCTAATTTAACTGTTTCTTAATTTTCTTGATGGCAGTGGCATGTGACTCTACTTTCTGATTCATGCCAAAGATGTCAGCACACATCTCCTTCAAGTTACCATCTGTTGACTCCATTTTCTGCAACACCTTGGCCAACATCTCTTTGATTGTTGGATGCTTAGATCCTACTTCACGGTTACCAGGAGGGACATAGTGGCTACTTTTACCATTCTTGTAGCCATCACTCTTATTCAAGTCACTATCTCTATATCTACCCCTGCTCCTGTCTCTATAGCCAGACCAGTTGTAGTTGTCATAACTATCCCTATTCTGACCTTGATTTCCTTAGCCATTGGCCTGAAATCCACCCACTTGATCATTCAAATAGTTAGCTTCTTCATTAGATTCGGGCCCATCCTATCTTGATGCTTTACCTTGTGAACCTACATCATTCACCTTCTCTACTCCATTATTAAGGATTTCACCTTCTCTACTCCATTATTAAGGATTTATTTCTCAATCAGATCTATACTTATCCTTAATCCTACGACATCCTCTCTAAGCTACTGAAATTCCTTATGGTCTATGGATTTCCCAGCCGCATAAGTTCCTGATAAACTTTCATCCTCTTTCGTATGCCAGGCCATGTTCATCTTGTTAACTCTATCAAGTATCTCAGAAGTTTCGATGTAAGTATTCTCCATGAATGCTCCCTCAGTGATTGTATCAGCTACTGCCTTGGTGTTTGCATTCAGTACTATGTAGAAGATCTCCATCAAATGATCCAAAGGGATCCTGTGATTCGGTACCTATTTTAGTTTCTTATTAAACCTAAGCGTTGTTTCATATAGTGCCTCGGTGGGTAACTTCTTGAAGTTATAGATTTCCTGCTTGAGCTGCAACATCTTTGATGGAGGAAAGAACCTCTCCAGAAATTGACTTCTCAGTTCCAGCCATGTGTATATTGAGTTATCAAGAAGTTCAGTAAGCCAATGCGTTGCTTCTCCAGTCAAAGAAAATTGAAATAGCCGCAAGCTGATAGCATCTTTACATACTCCTAGAAGATTGTAAGCAATACATATCCCCACAAATTTCACCAAGTGTAAATTCGCATCATCGGTAGCCTTTCCTGCAAACAATCCTTTCAGGTTTAGCAACTGGATCATAGTACTTGTAATGTCAAACATTGTACCAGCGGGCAGTGGTGGAAATACTATGGGGCCTGTTATCCCTATGTCATCGACATTGGCTTCATTATCAAAAAGATTGTAGCAAGGGATGTGTCAGGGTTATTGAAACTGGAGACCCCTATTCCCTCTCAGACCAATCGAATCTTGAGGTAAATTGTATCAGGCTGCCTTATCTTGAGCATTCAGTGCGGCTTGACGAGTAGCTTCTTGCGTTGCTTGCTCAGATGCAATATTTTGATTTGCTAAGTCTGCAATAATCAGAATATCTTGCGCAATTTGGGCATCTTCTTCTGCCTTCTACCCTTTCTGTTCTTTGGCCAACATCCGAGTTGTGGCCTATTCTGGTGTCTCAGCAATCCCATCCTTTGCCATGTTTTCTCAATATTTGTTGGAGTTCGGGATTAAATGGAATCAGGGGATTACTTGATTCTTTGTACTGGGCTTAGGAGTTCTGGGGTGTTACAATATCTCCCCCTTGGGATCATTCGTCCTCGAATGAAGACAAAACAAGCTGAGTTTGGAGGGAAAGAGCTGCAATCCCTACCAATGGAGTACTAGAAACTGATATCTAACTGAACTGAGTTCCATGAACATGCAAGTATGTTGAAATGCAAGGAAAACTGATGGAACAGGGTACTGGGACTGAATTACACAAGAGTGAACTGAGAGACTGAAGAGGAACTATTTACCTCAAACTGAAGCTGAATCGGAGGGAAAGAGGTGAGGGTACTTGGACATCATGGTTGCTTCTTCTTCCCAAGTAGCTCCCTCTACAGACTGATTCCTCCACAACACCTTAATTGATGCGACTTTCTTATTCCTCAACCTACGAACCTGACGGTCAAGAATTTCAACTGGAACCTCCTCATAGGTGAGGCTATCCTTCACAGCCACACTCTCTAAGGGTACTATCAAAGTTGGATCACCCACACACTTCTTCAAGAGAGAAACATGGAAGACTGGGTGAACTGATGCTAGTTCTGATGGTAACTCTAACTCATAGGCCATATTACCAACCCTTTTCAGGATCCTGTAAGGACCTACATATCTGGGACAGAGCTTCCCTTTCTTGCTGAACCTCATTACACCCTTCATGGGTGACACTTTCAGGAAAACCCAATCATCTACCTCAAACTCTAAGTCTCTTCTTCTGACATCTGCATAGGATTTCTGACAACTCTGAGCTGTCTTCAACCACTCCCTGATGAGATAAACTTTCTCCATAGTCTCATGTACTAAATCTGGTCTGATCAAGGCTGCTTCACCTACTTCGAACCAACCAATAGGTGATCTGCACCTACGCCCATAAAGTGCCTCATATGGGGCCATCTGAATGCTGGAATGGTAGCTGTTATTGTAGGAAAACTCTATGAAAGGTAGGTGATCATCCCAACTACCCTTGAAATCGATCACGCAAGCTCTCAACATATCCTCTAGAGTCTGAACGGTACGCTCTGCCTGACCATCCATCTGTGGATGAAATGTTGTGCTGAGCTTTACCTGAGTACCAAGACCTCTCTGGAATGACTTCTAGAAGTGTGATGTAAACTGAGGACCTCTATCTAAAATGATAGACAAAGGAACCCCATGCAATCTGACTATCTCACTAATGTAGAGTCGGGAGTAATACTCCGCTGAGTCTATGGTTTTGACTGCCAAGAAGTGAGCGGATTTAGTAATTATGTCCACTATGCATGCGAGTACGGGGTAGACCCATTATGAAATCCATGTTAACCACTTCCCACTTCCAAGTAGGAATGCTAATCTCCTGAGTCACACCTCCTGGTTTCTGATGTTCTACCTTGACCTGCTGACAATTGGAACATTTAGCCACGAAATCAGCAATGTCCCTCTTCATACCGTTCCACCAATAGACTTCCCGTAGATCATGGTACATCTTAGTAGCACCTGGATGAATGAAATATCTGGAATTATGGGCTTCTGTAAGGATCTTCGATCTCAACTCACCCACCTTAGGAACACATAAGCAACCCTGGTAACGGAGTACACCATCTCCCCCTTGGGAGAAAACCTCTACTCTCTGCTGAAGAACTGTACTTTTCAGCTGAAGCAGTATGGGATCACTATCTTGCTTCTCTTTAACCTCAGCTACCAATGAAGATTCTGACCCATTCTGAACTATCACACCACCATCTGTTGTGTCCATAAGGAAAACTCCTAGGCGAGCAAGCCGATGAACATCTCTGACCAATTCTCTCTTCTCTTCCTTAACATGAGATACACTACCCATAGATAGTCTACTGAGAGCATCAGCCACTACATTGGCCTTACCCGAATGTAGAGCACATTCATATCATAATCTTTGAGGAACTCAAGCCATCTTCTCTGACGAAGATTCAACTATTTCTGGGTGAACACATATTAAAGGCTCTTATGATTTGTAAATACATCAACATAAACACCATACAGATAGTGCCTCCAAACCTTTAGGGCAAACACAACTGTTGTAAGCTCGAGGTCATGAGTCGGGTAATTATTCTCTTGGACCTTAAGTTGTCTGGAAGCATACGCTATGACCTTACCCTTCTGCATCAAAACACAACCCAAGACGACTCTGTATGCATCACAATAAACCACGTAACTGTCTGAACCATCAGGTAGAGTCAAGACAGGAGCAATAGTCAACTTGGTCTTCAGTTTTAGGAAACTCTTCTCACACTCCTCTAACCACTGAAACTTGACCCTTTTCTGAGTCAACTTAGTTAATGGGGCAACTATGGATGAGAACCCTTCTACCAACCTCCTATAATAACCAGCCAAACCCAAGAAACTTCTGATGTCTATCGAAGAGGTGGGTCTGGGCCAGCCCTTTACTGCCTCAATTTTCTGAGAATCAACTAGGATGCCATCACTAGACACCACATGACTAAGTAAAGAGACCGACTATAACCAAAATTCACATTTACTGAACTTAGCAAATAGTTGGCGATCCTTGAGGGTCTGGATAACAACCCTCAAATGAGTTGCAGGCTTCTCCTCATTTCGAGAATAAACTAGGATACCATCGATGAAGATGATGACGAACAAGTCCAAATACTGCTTGAATACCCTGTTCATTAAGTCCATGAAAGCTGCAGGAGCATTGGTTAGTCCAAAAGACATAACAATAAATTCGTAGTGACCATACTGAGTCCTGAAGGCTGTCTTCAGGATTTCACTATCTCTGACTCTGAGTTGATGATATCCGGATCTGAGGTCTATCTTGGAGAAATAACTAGCACCCTGAAGCTGGTCTAACAAGTCATCAATCTTGGGGATGGGATACTTGTTCTTGATTGTGACCTTGTTCAACTGACGGTAATCGATGCACATCCTGAGAGAACCATCCTTCTTAGCAATGAACAATACTGGAGCACCCCATGGAGAGATGATGGGTCTGATGAAGCCCTTATCTAGAAGGTCTTTCAACTATTCTTTCAATTCCTTAAGCTCAGCTGGAGCCATTTTGTAAGGAGGAATCAAGATGGGCTGGGTATTTGGAAAGAGATCAAATCTGAAGTCGATTTCCCTTTCTGGGGGAACTCTGGGAAGATCTTCTGGGAATACTTCTGGAAACTCACTGACTACTGGAACTGACTCAAGGGTTGGGGTCTCGAAGTCTGAATCCTTAACCCGAACAAGGTGATAGATATACCCTTTGGAGATCATTTTTTGGCCTTAAGGTAGGAGATGAAACGACCTATAGGCACTGAGCTACTACCCTTCAACTCTAGGACTGGCTTGTTAGGAAACTAAAACCGAACGATCCTAGTTCTACAATCGACTGAGGTATAATAGGAATGTAACCAATCCATGCCTAGAATGATATCAAAGTCTACCATTTCTAACTCTACAAGATCTACTGAGGTGACTTTCTGGGAGACTGTGACTGGGCAATTTTTGTATACTCGTCTGGCTATAACTGGGTCACCAACTGGAGTAAAGACTGAAAAGGGTTCTAGGAGAGTTTCTAGACTAACATCAAAATTTACTTCTATATAAGGAGTTATAAATGAAAGCATAGCCCCTGGGTCTAACAATGCATAAACATCAGTATTGAAGACTCATAATGTACCCATGACCACATCCGGAGAGTCCTCTTGCTCTTGTCAAGCCTATAGATCATACAACCTATTCTAGCGCTGACCGCCACCTGTACGAGATAAGGCACCCTGCTTAGTAAGGCGACCTTCCGAGGCTGCTGTAGAACCAGTCTGAGTCTGCGGGCAAATATCCTTGCCCTTCTGGGATGCTGTGGGACAATCCCTCATCATGTGGCCTGGCTTACCACACCTAAAGCAATTTCCACTACTTGCTAGGCACTCGCCCTAGTGGTTCCTACCACACTTTTTGCACATTGGGTTAGTACGCCCACTAGTAATTGTACCTTGGGACTTAGAGCTAGATGCTCTATCCCGACGGTCCTTCTTGAACTTGGGCACTGGGGCACTAGCAGAAGATGGAGCTGGGGTTGAATTCTTCTGGAGATGATGAGAGCGATTGCCACCCTCTAACCTCTGCTGAGAGTAGTTATATTCACTTGTCCTAGCCCTTTTTGCATCTCCTCCCCTTTCCTTGATCTTTTCCTCCTCCATCTATTGAGCATAGGTAACTAACCTGGAGAAGTACATTTTTTTCACGAGCATTACAGTCTTGCATTCCTTGACCACATCATCATATACACCCGACACGAACTTACTCATACGAGCTCGAGGGTCAGCTACTATTGTAGGAGCATACTTGGACAACTGTGTTAACTTCAAGGCATAGTCTCTTACACTCATACCATCCTGCCTCAAGTTGATGAATTCCTGAACCTTAGCTTTTCTAAGCTCTAGTGGGAAGAACCTGTCCAGGAAAGCAGTCCTGAAAATATCCCTAGTCACTGGTCCTGCATTGGCACAACGGGATTCCTTCCACTGCTGGTACCAAGTGTAGTCTACTCCTTTCAGCTGATAAGCAGCCAAGTCTGCACCCTCGACTGGAGTGACACCCATAATATCTATGACTTTCTGAATGTCCTCTAAGAACTTTTTGGGATCCTCTTCTGACTTGGACCCATAAAACTCTAGAGGGTTCATCCAAGTAAAGTCTCAGATTCTGGCTGCAGCAACATTAACCTGAGGTGGAGCTGGTGCGGTAGCTTGTTGATTGCCCAGGGCAGTCATGGCTTGAGAGAGCACCTGGAAAGCAGTCCTGAATTCGGCATATGTAACCTGCTCATTCAACGGATCCACTGGAGCTGCTGGCTGATTCCTAGCGTTTGCTCTTTTGGGAGGCATTTTTCTAAAATGTGAAAAGCATGAGTTAGAATAGAGGAGAATTTAAATAGAGTTCATTCTCTATAGCACGAACTGGAAGAGAAAGAAGGGAAGTTATTTCTAATGACGTCTCATAGCTCCTCCCCCATAAGTGTGGCGCGCTTCACACCCATGAATAAATTCTACTCGACGCAGCTTTCAGACATCTTAGAACACTTGAACCTAATGCTCTGATACCAAGTTTTGTTACTCCCCGAGGCTACCCCTTGGATGCGATACGGTGCTTAGAGTCACGAGTGACCGCAAACTAACCCATGGCATGACATATCTATACAAAAATCAATTTAAGACATACATTGTGCAGAAAATAAAGACAGTTTTAAATATCTAAAAATAGGAGGATCCCACAAGACTGAATGTAAATATAATAGTATTGGCTGAAAAACAACACTAAGAATTATTGAATCTAATCTATGTCTGAAAGCCATCTAGCTAAAATAGGAGTTGCTGGGACATGCCCCCAGCTAACTCTAACAATATGAAACTAGAAATAAATATTGAATGGAGCATGTCTATGGTCCTCAGACTAATGACGACTCACCAGAAGGGTTGTTGAGTATGGACCGGAAGTCAAACTAAATGCGGTCTAGATGCTGAGTAACTGAACTTACATCATAAAATGATGTAGCATAAAAGTATGTGTCAGTACTTTGAATATACTGAGTATGCAGGATATATGCTAAGCTGGACAATATAAAGATAATCATGAATTAAACATGCTGCAAATAAACTGAGAGCTGAAGTGAATGCAATGACCAATTATGAATCATGAGATAACATGTTGATCTGATTACTGATAATACATATGCTGGATACAAGTTCAATGCAAATAAGAGTCTGACTGTGGGAGACACTACTAACCGACAAACTCCAAGTTGAGCTAACTGTGGGGCCATCCTGTGACCCTGGATGGAAGGGTGTTCATACCTTGCCAAGGGTATGAACAAGTCTGACGTGGATCCACTACTAATGTCCACAAGGGACAAGGAGGTGTAGCCTAATATGATAGCTAACTCCTTTCAACCTACGGTGGCGCTGTAGTTCTAGGACTTGGAGACTGTTTCTAAAGGTCTTAGCCTAAACTTACAGCTAAGCCTCCATCCCCTCGTCCGCTCGGTAGTAAGTCTACTCCCACTGAATAAGCAATAAAAATGCAAGCTGAATGATGGATATCTCAAATACTGATAGTTTTTCCGTTGCAAAAAAGATATCCCTTCCCCTCACTTTCAAAAATGATGAATATGAAGTTCGGGAGGCCGCAGGTACTATGGATCCTCTGACACCCAATTGGGTTGCTTTCCCAGGTCTCGCCGGTGTTGCATGTAGGTCGTGATGTGCCTTGAGATGGCTGTATCCTCTCCCCCTTCCAGTGGTGAACCCATTCCCCGGTCGTCGCTCTGCTGCGTCTGGCCCGTCCTCTAGGAACCTTTGGAAGGCAGGGAGTGTGACAACGTACACGCTTCCCTTTACTCCATAGGGCTTTTTCATCAGTTGTAGGGTTTGGTGGCTCGAAATTCACTTGGCTATTGTAGGAGAGGTTGGGAAGGAGGGACTTCACTAAAGATGGTCTTGTCTGAGAATGCAACATACAAACACTAAAATATATGGCATTCGAATTCTTAAGCATGATCGTCTGTCTAAGCTACCTAGCAAGCATAATTTATGAACTATGAGATTTTCCATGAGTTAGGGTTTATGAGTTCTATACATGAAACCTTGCTAATTCTCCAAGAAACATGTAATTGAAACTATGAGAACTATAGCAGCTAAATTACAATGAATTCCTAAGATTTAGGAACCCTAGGTCTGAACATAACACAGAGAAACTGAAAGAACTAACTGAATTCTAGGGACCTAATGGGTGAAAGGAACCCACTAGTGAAATCCCACATACCTGGATGAAGATTTCACTGTTGAACCTTTTGATTCTGAGAGAAACTTGGAGGAAACCCTTTTTGCCTTGTTCTTGAGGGAGAGCATTCTGTTCTTGAGAAATATTCTAAGTATGAGTGTTTTAGGAGTAATGAGGGGAAAATAGAGTCAAAAACCCTCTAGCTACTCCCAAAATGACTCAGGATTGGAGTTAAAATAATGGGAAAAAGACCGGAATACCCCTGGGAAAGTTTAAAAGAATCTGCAGAAAATTGCGCTCAGGGACTACGGCTTGGTTGACGGGCCGTCCTTCTGAACGATGGACCGTCAACTGAAGTCGTGGTTATGCCTGTGAGTTTTAGGGTCACTGGTCCTAGTAACGACGGTTCAAAAGGATGGACCATGTTCCTGAACGATGGTTTGTCATTTGACTCGTGGTCCCTGAAGTTGGAACTGAGAGACTACTAGACTTGGGATTACGGTTAGAAATGACAGACCGTGGTTCTGAATGACGGTTTATGGTCCCAACTGTAGTCCCTGGGACATATTTGAAAGGCTACTGGATCTCGAACTATGGTTCAAGACGACGGGCTGTTCTTCTGAACGATGGTCCATTGTCTGAACCGTAGTTCCTGGGAAAAATTTACTAAGCTGCTGGATACTACAGTTTAGGACGACGAGCCGTTCTTCTGAACGATAGTCCGTTGTCTGAACAGTGTTTCCTGGGAAGTTGAAATTTTCTGAAATTTGTATTTTCCTACTGGTGTTCTGAGCTTAGATTGGGCTTGGGAGTTCTGGGGTGTTACACCTTTACTATAAAAACCAAGGTCGGGGATTGCGCAATTATTTAGCAACCCCTACATTCAAATCATTCCTAGGTTCAAGACCCTGTCCTATTAGTCAATTACCCAGGGGTGAATAATCATACGCTAAGACATAATTAAGAAGACTTCATCATTACACACTACTAAAAACTACTCAAAAAGGGACGGATAGAAAAGCAACAGACAGCGTCGCTCTTGAAAAGTGACTAGAAAAAGCGACGTTGTCCGTCACTTTTCTAAAAAAAATTTAATTTATAATTATTTTTTTACAAAAGCGACGCACAGCATCTCTTTGTTCGTCGCTTTTTTTGGCAAATTTTTGCGCAAAAATTATTTATAATTAATTAGTTTTTATTTTTTATTATAAGCGACGGATAGCGTCGCAAAAATTTTAAAAAAATAATAATTTTAAAGTGTAATGACCCTTCCAGTCATTTACACATTTTCGCCTTTCTTGTACCGTTAGAGCTTGTCTATAGCATCCCCAAGTCATTTAAGGCTTATCGGTACCGGTAGATCGGTGCCCAGGCCGGTTGTTTGGTCTTTAGGGTCGTATGATAAGTTTTGAAGTCAAGCAAGTCGGCAAAAGTTATCGTGTCTTTAATAAATTTTCTAAACTTTGGGTCAAATGTTTCAGAGCTTTTCTCTCAATATATAAAGAGTTAGAAGTCCCCCGACCTACCAAATCAAATTTCTACGAGTCTAGTTTCCAACGCACAAAACCTCACATCCAAACGATCTCGAAGTAAAAAGTTATGACTGTTTTACCGCAGACTGTCTGGCCAGAAACCGGGTCACGAACCGGGTCGGGTCAAAATCGATTTAAAGCTTCAATTCACGTTTTAAAACACCAAAACAGTTCTGAAACAGAGAGAAAACATAAGGGAGGGTTCCAAGAGAGTTCTTGAGTGATCAAGGTGCATTTTTGGTGATTTCTATCACTAAAGTTTGCCCCCGTGCCTAGAAACGCGATCTCTACGCGTGGCAATCATTTTCCCCTTTGATAAGCCACGTTTGGAGCTAGTTTCAGATGTTAGGACTTGGTATTTCTTGGTGGTTCTTCAAGCTTTAAACTTTATTTGCTAAGGTAACCATCTTGGGGCTCTTTTATGATTGTTTTTATGAAGTTCTACGGACGTTTCATCAAGTTATGATCCTTTTGGGAAATCTGCCGATTTAAGCTTAATTATGAACTATTTATAGGTGAGTATAAGCTGCATATATATAGTGTTTGCGAAGCTTAGGACGTAAGGAACAATTTCCGTGAAGAAACTACGGGCATTCGGACGTTCGTTGGAAAGTATTTTTGTCCTTTTCTAGCTTCTTGGAGTGGTTCGAGCTTGGACATCGTCATCCTAGCAGCTTGTCGTTGGATGGAAGGTAGGTTATGGTTTAAACTCCCTAGACTTAGCATATATCGGATAAAATTGTACTAGATGACATCCTTGGGTTGGATTATTAGGTTGGTACAACAGACCTTGACCGCTTTATTCATGTCCGCCTACTTTTGTTCCTCCGATGCTTGTAGTACTTGCCGATACGTTTCATTTACCCTTGTGGTCCTGTGAGGCCTTGTTGACTCTGGAACATAGAAGGTGGGATATTGGAAATGTTCGTGAACCCCCGGGTATAGAATTATCCTTCTAGGCTGGTTATGATTGCTGAGTAGCTATGGGCATATGCAGGGTCGATAGGTTGATTGAGAGCTGTTGGGCAGCTATTGTGTTTGGTCATACCATTTCCATGCATATAAAGAGATTTTATCCATGTTTTCCTATGATTTTTGCTTCGGGCCTACTGGCACTATTTTCTAAACCTTGCATGGCCCCGGAGGCCCATTTTTTATGGAAATGAATTGGAAATGGTTTGATTTAACTTATGAATATTCTTGGGTAAAAGAAGGTAAAATTATGATTTATATCACCAGTTTTATGATTAACGCTAGACTCAGCAGGGCCGAGGTGCTAGTTGAGCTTTCTTTCTACTTAAGATGATTTTAGCCTCGGTCGGACTGAGCACCTGAGATAACTTTCTACTGTTTAGACCCGGTTATGCCCGGGCACCCTTGGAGGGGGTTTTGAGATATTTTCCCACTAATTTAGTCCTTGACAGGGTATAGGCATGCATATTCGAGCCTGGGTCTCTATCTTGAACCCAAACTTTCTTCTGGATGACATGTTTTGATACTGAGTTTTAGTATGGGGTCGGGGACCTCCATGGACCTTGCCATATGAGCCTGGAGCTTCGGGCTGCATGTGCCGGAGGAAGGGTATACGGTAGAGTAGATATATACGGGCAGTGTCCTTCTATGGAACCTACATGCTGGGCCAGATCGGCACCGGAGGAAGTACATACAGAGATACCATTTCACTTGAGATCTTCATGCATCACATCATTCATTGTTTGAGGCTCCACCCTTGTTTGCTGTTTCTGTTACCTTCCCACTGGGCTAGTTTCTGTGTACCTCTTTCATTGATTTCCATGACTACTTGCTTATATTCTGTCTGTTACTACATTTTATCTTTTATGTGCCCAGTCGGCCTATGATACCTACTGGGTACCTTATGCTTTGCATGTGGTGCTCACCCTACCCCCTACATCCTTTGGTGCAGATCCTAGCGTGGGCCATCGCCGCTAGATCAATTTGATTCGTGCTCAGAGATCTATTCGAGACTACTTCAGATTGAGGGTGAGCTCTTGGCGATCGGAGCTTAGCTTTAGTTTATCTTTTGCTTTATGTACTCTATTACCATTCGGAGACATCTGTATATGTTATTTTGGATCATTTGTACTCCTTATATGTAGTTCTGGCTCTATACTATGATACTAGGTCTTGGGGTTTGGTTTAGTTTCTGCATATGTAAATATATATTCCTGTTATTTATTCTCTTCATCTTGTTCCCTTACTTTTGCTTATTAAACTGTTCTTCCGCTTATTTGTTAGATAGTAGCCCATTATTAACTGTCCTGGGCTACAGGGATTGGTTCGCCTACTGGGGGGTTGTAGGTGTCATCATGATCGAGAAATTGAGTTGTGACATCTTGGTATCAGAGCTCTAGGTTCACCAGTGTCATCGGTATAGGAGCCAATGTCTAGTAGAGTCCTGCGGATCGGGGTGGAGACGTCCGTACTCAATCTTCGGGAGGCTACAGTGATATTTTAGGAAATTTGACTCTTTCAATGCTTCTACGTCGTGCGTAGGACCCTTGAAGTTTCTGGAAATCTCATTTGTTCTACTTCATTCTCCCGCAGATGGTTCGTAAGAGATCATCGGCATCAGGCGGAGATGAGCCTCCCACTCCAGCTAGGGGTCGAGGACGCCCTCGAGCAGCGGCACCTGCTAGAGCTGCTAGAGTTGAGATAGATCCCGAGCAGCATGTGGATCAGGGGGCAGCCCAGGTACCACCAGCTCCAGCACCCACTTCTGTGCCAGCTCCAGCCGCAGCTCAGTCTCCAGATATTTGGGTATTACTATTACAGCTTTTGGGTATGATTGGAGAGCGGCCTTCTGAGGTATCACAGACATCCGCTCAAGGGGCAGCCTTGGTTGTACAGACTTCAGGAGCGCAGCCTACTACTGCGGCTCCCCGTGCGGAAGTAATTTTGGTCCCATCTGTTGCACAGCCTCTTGTTGCTCGCCCAACTATGACAGAGTCGGAGCAGAAGGCGTTGGGTAGGTTTTTGAGGTTAACACCTCTGAGGTTTACTGGTACTTCTGGACAGGACCCACATGAATTTATTACTATAGGTGAGGATATGTTGCACTATTTGGGTTTGTTGGAGGCTCACGGGGTTGATTATACTACATATCAGCTGGAGGGTCCAGCTAAGTTATGGTGGAGGGCACATGTTGCTTGCAGATCTTCTACATCGCCTTCTTTGACTTGGTCTGAGTTTTATGAGGCCTTTATGGCCAAATTCTTACCTCAGATTGATCGTGAGCGTCGCAAGGAGCAGTTTACTCACCTTATGCAGGATTCTACGACTGTCTCAGAGTATGAGACCCATTTTCATCAGCTAGCACCGTTTG